>CM037457.1:1693720-1968720 GCA_021014325.1 Plazaster borealis | reverse complement strand
GGTTCTTAACCTCAGGAAAACCTGGGCAGAGACTGAGTTGGCAAAAGGTTTGTTAACATCACATGATTTCTCAAGTTGATCAGTCAGTTTCAATGACTATATGTCTATTGGAGTATGAGCAGATCATATTGTTTTTATTTGCGTAATACTAAAACTGTGTGTAAATCTCTTTTTGGAAGAGTGTTGGCTCTGAAAAGAGCGGATGTTGTCTCGATGTTATACTCTGCTCGTCTTCAATCAATGTTGTGCCCCAGTTTCGTTTTTATCACAATAAATAATAGTTGAATGCTAACAACCAGTGCCCATTTACCAAATCTTAACAAAATTGATCAATTAAATAACACATTTAAGAGTTGGAAACTTTGAATTTTGTTTTAGCAGAAGTAAACAGAACATGTTTTTGTTTTTTTCCAGAAGAACCACCACGGGAGCAATTGAAACACAAGGTATGTCATACAAAAAAAATCCAACAAGTTTAATCATGTATTGTAACATGTCGAGGGGAGTGGTTGTGCATCAGGTACAAATTTCCCAAATTAAATTACACTTTAATGAACCCATATAGGTTATTATCCAACTTGTAATGCATATGAATGCCCTCAACTATATTTTCTAACATTTGAAAAAAGTTCATTAGAATTACTACTTTTACAAATTAATGATGTTAATGTTTTGAATATCTTAGGCTCTTGGTGAGATGCCACTGCTACGCCATTTGAACCTGAAAAATGGTAAGTATCTGATGTGTTTTTGTGAATTATAGTGATGTAGATCATTATAGTGTGTGACTAATGCCTGTGGACAAATTCATATACAAACATGCTGATGAGGCTCATTTCAAAGGCCATCTTATCAGTTACTGTTTCATGATGCCAATGTTTCATGTTTGAACCTACATGTATGTGATTTTTTTCCTCATTATATGTATGTTTTTTTTTTCAGTTCACAAACAGGATTTGCGCCCTTTTATTGCTGCTCCAGTTATTCAAAAGGTATGATAAGTGCATTCATTCAAATATCCATTGCAATTTCAGGGCTCAAATTTTTGGGGAAAATCCACAAGCCTGTGTAGGGCTTGTTACTCTAAATTTTTACTGGACCAGAAAGTGTTTCAGAAGACCAGAGTCAAAAAATATATTTCTGCACAATTTAACATATAAACTGTTTTTATTTGAACTAGCAGTAAGAGAAGATTTATTTCATTTATTATGGGCAAGTATACTCCGATACTCAACAGAATGGAAAGATATTTATGAGACTCTAAGTCAACATTTGAACAGAATTTGTGTTTTATTAAAGATATTACACAGTGAGGTATTATTATTCAATTGAAAAACACAAGACAGCCGGACTTATCCAGTCCTGAGTTTACTGGCCTCCAGCCTGAAGTCCAGTGTTAATTTTGAGCCCTGAATTTTCGTATAACTTAAGAAACAAAAGCAACTCTGCTCTCATAAATAAAGCTCAGTTCCTAGTAATTATACAATTTCTTGTTATATTTTGTTTATTCGCTATAAGGTCGATGATAACCAGCCTATGGAGTATTTGTGTGAGATGAGAGATGCCACTGTAGTGTTCATAAATCTTTCCTTGGACCATGGGCATGACCATAGTCGCTGCATACAAGGATTGTATGATGGTGTCTCTGCTGCTGTGCTACAGTTTCAAGGTAAGATGAGGATTTTAATCCAACTAGATTTGATTACAAACTAAAGTGATATGTTCAGAAAGTGTGACAGAGCCATCTGCAGTACTGAGAGCTTTGCTGATGGCCTCTCTTGGTCCATCCGTTTATTTTTCCAGTAGCCTGTTTATTTTTTCCATCGGTCTCAAACCTAGAAGACGCAACCTCCTTGGGTCATAGTTAATAGGTTAAAGTTGTCCCCAAGTTCCAAAAAAAAGTTTGCAGCTTGGGAAGCATTTCATCACTTGATGAACAAGGTCCAAATTTGAGTCAAGGTAAAACCAGAACGACATAACTTTTGTATGTTTGGCAGGTACATAAAACTGATGCGATCAGCCTGCACTATATATGAACGAACGAGTAATCTTACAATTCTACACTTATTATTGAGAATTGATTTGATTGATACCATTACATAATCAATGGCTTTGGGAAAATAGTTTAAGTCAGAGAATAGACTCTGAAATGTAGATTTGTGACTACAATGTACTCTTCCTTGGCTTTTACATTCTATCCATGAATCTATACTTTCTTGTCCGTTCTCCTTAACTTAATCATAAAAAAGTAAAAGTATAAGTTTTTGTTTTTTTGTTCTTTACAGCATAGGTACATTAAAATGTCTACTGCAAAAGACTGTAAACGGTACTTTTGGATTTTACAAAAGCACAATATAAGTAGTGTAAACTGATTTCAAATGTGTGTGTTTATTAGTCAGGGCTTACTAATTTGTGTAACCATTATCAATCCTCTCTCCTCAACATTTTTCTAAGTTCAAAGTTTCCTCCTTCTTAGTGCTTTTTCCTCTTTTGGGTGCTTTAACATTGTAAACTTTGTTTTCTTTTGCAGGAGTAATCAATAAGATCTTTGAGTTTGATAAGGTGAGTTGATTTAGTTTGGAGGGAATCGTTCAGTACATTAGATTATTTCCATCTTTTAAGTTTATTGTTCAGTAATGTTCCAGGCTTGCTACTACATTGAGGCAATTGCTTCCATGCCCCTGGTCATTGCCTTGGTGCCCCTTGAAATGTTCCAGTAGAAAATGAATCTTCCCTCACAGATGCCCTTTAAGAAAGGAAAACTACCTTGCCCTTTCAAGAAGGAAGTATTATGATGTTCCTTGCCTGATGTTCCTGGTAGAAACATTGGATGGGTTTTATTAACCATCAGGAGAAAGAATTGGGTTTTTATACAACTCGTTCTTAATGGTGACCATTTTGTGCACTCTATCTCCTATTCTTAATGTAATGTTGTTTCCTAGTGTTGTTTGGTATTGATGCTGTATTTTTAAAACTAAAAAAAAAGAAGTTCACTTTTTATTTGCTCAATTTTTTAAAATGAGATTAAATTTAAGAACCAACAGGTGCAATCTTTGAATATTGACAGGGTACTAGTTTCCTGGTGCTGTTTGGTCTGCCTGGATTCAAGCATGAGGATGAAGTAAGCCACGCCTTGCAATGCTCCAGTCAGATAATGACAACATTGAATGATATGATTGAAGTCAGGTAAGGTAACTTATTCATATTGTCTTGTCTTGAAGGATTTGACATTTCTTTATGAATTGACAAGTTCAGTCAACTGCTCCACATCATCATTCGACTGCGGAGCAGGCATCTACAAGCTTCCTCCAATTATTGCGATTTCGGGCAAGTCTTGCGATTTTGGTCTGCTCACAGCATGCCTTCACTATCTCCAAGCAGGCGTTGAGCATATTTTAGAAATAATGTGCATTGCCTTCCTGGTCTCCCTTTCCCATAGGTTGGTGTATATAGGGCAACTGCTCCACATCATTCGTGAGAAATTTCTCATATCAAATTTATGTAAATTTCTGTATGCATAAATCATTTTATATGACTATTTGAATGGTTTAGTTGTTGTTGCTGTTGTTTTGGTGTCCCCCCATATGTCTGAGCATATTGCACATAAATATTGATTGTGGAAATCTTTCTGATTACGTCTAGGCAAGTATCAGTGGGTGTAACAACAGGCAAGGTATTCTGTGGAGTCGTAGGTCATCCAGAACGACATGAGTATACAGGTAAGTACCTATGTTGTTGTTTTTTTTGTTATTAAAGGCTGCAATAAGTTTGCATTAATGAAAAAGAAAGACTTTATACAAATTACCACTTTCTTGAACAGTGTCAAATTGTAACTATTTTATTAACTATTATGTTTCAGAAAATAGTGTTAATTTTAAGTAAATGTTGCCAAGATTATAACCCAAAATTGAATGAAATTGAATTGATTTGTATTTGTCTATCAGTGATTGGTCCTAAAGTGAACATGGCAGCCCGTCTAATGATGAATTATCCAGGCAAGTTATCTTGTGATGAGGAGACCCACCATCGCTCAACTCTTGACACATCTCACTTCCATGATCTACCTGAGATCAAACTCAAAGGCATGGACAGTCCTGGACCTATTTCAGAATACATTGAATCAGCTATGTAAGTACAAGGTTTCAACGTTTCATTGAATCATAGTATTGCAGAGAAAAATGTTTTGATCATTACATAAAAATAACACTTTAGGGCCTTGAGTTTAAGGCCCACATCAAGAATTAATAATAAAAATTAATAAAGAAATTGGAAAAATGATGTTCTTCCCAAATCTGTCAAGTGCAATGTAATGAATATTTCTAATGAATATTTCGTTTTGAGACAGACAACACATAAAACTGATTTTATTCTCAATGGGGTTCAATTAAATGTAGTTTCTAATTTTAAACTTCGAGGCGTTATTATTCAAAGTGATCTTAAATGGAATTTGCATATCTCTGAAATTGTTTCCAAAGACTCTCGGCGCTTGTATACTTTATGCATTTTGAGAAAATCAGGGGTTCCCATCCAAGATATGGTTACTGTCTAGAAATCCTACATCAGACCCGTTTTGGAATATGCCTCGCCAGTTTGGCATACTGAATACTCAATCCCAGTCAAAGAAAATAGAATTTATCCATAAGAGAGCAGTCCAAATAATGCTTGGAAAGAAATACCATTACACTGAAGCTCTTGATTTGACCAAACTTCCATCGTTGGCTGATCGCAGAAAAAACCTTCTTCACAACTTTGGGACTAATCTTTTGAAATCGGACCGTCACAGACAGTTGCTTCCTCATTCCAAATCTAGCACTAATTCTAGGGTCTTACGAAACATGTCTGGTTTAAACTCAATTAAATGCAAAACAGTGAGATACAGGAAATCTACCATTCCACAACTTGCCCAGATGTTGTATTAGTTTTTATTAATGGTTTTGTTAATTTTGTCTTTTTACTATATGACCCTTTAATATGTCTTGTGACTGTTTGTATTTTTTCACGTTCTTACATTTTTACCATTGTACCAGAGAGATGCAGGAAATATATCATTCCACAACTTGCTCAAATGTAATAGTTTTTATGAAGGGTTTTGTAATATGTTGTACTTTTTACTAAATTTCCCTTTAATATGTGATTATTTATATTTTTATATGTGCTTATATTTTTACCATTGTTAAGTGACCCTTTTAAGTGGTCATTTTATTTGTATATACCAATAAATAAATAAATAATACAAATAAAAACATAAATGCTAGTTTTCATTTTCTCCAAGTTCTTCTTTGGCTTTGCTTCCATTTTTGCATATGTTTGACTATTTTGGGGTACTTCCTCCACAGGGGAAAGGACCATTCCATTCCAGAGGCCAAGCATCCACTCCTAGGTAAGAATTTGAATTTGAACTTTTTTATTACAGAAGAAGAAGATTGAACGATACCTGCCACAGTACATCTGAATTTGCTCAAATATTAAGTTATCTTCACAGCATATACTTGGAACTAGCTTTAAACTACACTTAAGTTTCAATATTATTGTATAAAGACATGTACTTAACAACTTGATTGTACTATAGATGTTGCCAAGTTCCATTCTTCCAGTAATTTATCAATTGAATAAAGTTATCACTTTCCAACCATAAAATGATTGATAACAAGTACCGTACTTTGTAAACTCTAATTGTGCTTTAATGTTATTATTATTATTATTATTATTTTTGAAAAAGATGGAAAGTATTTAACTGCATTTAACACATGAAATTAATAATATGATTTTTATTTGAACTAACCCTAGGCTATATCAGTGAGTTTCAAGAGGCCCTAAACACACTGGAGAGGGTATGCTTCTCAGGTGATGGTAGCCATCCATTGTTTCTGGTCATTGAAGGGGAACCAGGGGTAGGGAAGACTCGATTCTTGAGAGCAGTAATTGATGCCGCTACAAACAATAACATGAGGTAAATGTTACTTGCTTACAAACAAAATGGAAAATGCAAACTGAAATGTGGTCCTTGTGGATGATTCACACAAGTGTGAAATGTTTCAAACAGCATGAATAATTTATTCTTAAATATTTCTGGTAATGAAACCAAGGATGCCTCATAAGTGAACTTTTAAAATCACTGTAACTCGCAAGCCTGAGGAAACCTTTAAACAAGGATGCTTGTTATGTGAACCAAAAACACCGGGGTTAACCCCTACTCTTTAACAATAAGTGCACTACCAATTCTAGTACATAGAACCATGGAGGAACCTACAGCTTAATGTCCCATCCGAAGGACAAAGCAATTGTGGTATGTATCTTACTTAGGGGCACAAGTACCACGACCAGGACTCAAACCCACACTCTAATCAGAAACATCAGAGCTTGAGTCCGTTGCTCTTAACCACTTGGCAATGACATGCCTTTTTCAAGATGTATGACCTCGCTGTTTTGTGTCACATTTGCTTTCAGTATAAGTATTAATTTACCATAGAAAATACTGATATAATCTTAAATTTTCTTCCTACATAAATTAGTCTTAATAGTGCAATAACCACAACATAAAATCCCCAAACTGACAATTAGATCTTTACCCACTCTGTTCAGAATCATCTGTAGCCGACCAACAGTAAGCAGTGTCAACAACCCATACAACTCAGCATGTTTACTGGTAACAGAGCTGCTTGAAATAAGCAATGTATTCAGCCCACAGGAAAGAGAACAGCTTCTAGAGGATCGTTTTGAAGGGACAGAGATCATCAATAGTTTGAGTCTGCTTAATAATCTCTTGGGAATCCAGGTGGGTTTAACAGTTATCCTTATGTTGTTGTATGGACCCATTTCACAATATGCAGTGCACCTGCACATGGCCATTCTGTCTGCCATTCTATGAGTCAAAATGTACACAACGGAGTTGACTCCCAAAATGGTGGAAATGATAGACGCGCGATGTGCGGAGATGCGTTCTGCGTCATGCAGGGGGTCAATAGACCTTATGAACATGAAATCACTGCAGTGGGATGCCCTAACATAGAGGTCAAAATGACGTTTTGCAGTTGCATTGTTTCATCATCATTTTACCTCTAGAATGGCGGGTAGATGACATCAATACATGAGGTCTTAACAACGAGGCCACATTGTTTTCCCCTTCCAGCCTTGAGAGTGGTTACATTGATTTGAATGAAAAATTCACAGTAGTATTGCAGTCATTGATGTAACAGCAAAATTCAAATAATCTGCTGCCATATTTAAGTTTCTTTGTATGTTCTCTTGTAGCTTGCTGCGCATGAAGCAGTTGCCAATCTCTCGCCTGCTGGTCGCACTAAAGCCCTCCAACGACTCCTTGGTCGTATTGTCCAAGGGACTCAGATAGACACCTTCAATGGCACCTTGGTAGTAATTGATGATGCTCAGTACATTGATCGAGACTCTTGGTCATACCTTCGTTACTTTTCTGGTTACTCCAGTCTCTTTGTCATCGGTATGGGAGTTTTCCGTAGTAAGGAGGAAATCCCTGAAGGGGTTGAAAAGATCTTGAATAGCCCTCTCTGTGTCCATGTCAAGCTGGACGGTCTGGAATCTATCAATATGGAGCCACTTTTGTGCCAACTGCTGGAAGTGTATGATGTGCCAAGGGAACTTACAAAGTAAGTCCTTATAATAAAGTCTTCATCCTTTGTTTTTTTTATTGTATTATGAGTCAGTAATGGTATGAGCAAAAATTATCATCCCGTTGCAATGCATGAGAGGAGAATTATATCTAATTGGTGAAGCTGAAAGATGTGTAGGTTTGTGTAACAGTTCCTCTGTACAATTTCATATGAAACTTTAATGACATCACAGAATACTTCAATTATTACTCAATTATTGCTGAGCTGATTGTATACCTGTGTGTGATGTCTTGTACAGCTTGCTAGGATCTCATTTGACAGGCAAGATTAATCCATCTTGGGTGAAGCAATGTGTAGCCAATCTCCTGCATCATCAGCAGTTAGATATCAATACACAGGGCAAGATGCCTTCCTGTTCTGTCAGTAAGGGAGTACGTCTCCTTGAACTTGATATACCACCGTCACTCAGGGGTAAGTAAGAAACTTTCTGAATGTTGAATTAGAATTATACAAATAATACACCAAAGTTTATGACCATTATGCAATGCTACTTGAAAAGTCCTTAGAGTGTGAAGGAAACAAAATTACGTCCTTTAATGGACCCCAATGTTTGAATGTGTACAAGATTTGCACAGAGTGGAGTTGGATGCCATAATCAGCACTCATTATATTTGTTTTACATTAGAACGTTTTGAGACAAAGGAACAAGTTATGAGAGGGAAGTCATGTAGAACTCATGGAGATTTTTTTGGTGAAGTATTCACCAAAAACTAATGCTATTTTAATAATGAAGTGTAATAATGGAAGTTTTGCACTGTAACTGTTAGTGTTATTACTATCCTGTTATGGCTGCTACTTTTTTCGCATAGGTTGTATGATTGCTTTCATGATTGTGCATAGGTTGCATGATTGCTTTCATGATTGTACATAGGTTGCATGATTGCTTTAATAATTGTGCATAGGTTGCATGATTGCTTTCATGATTGTACATAGGTTGTATGATTGCTTTCATGTTTGTACATAGGTTGTATGATTACTTTTATGATTGTGCATAGGTTGTATGATTGCTTTCATTGATCGTCTGCCTGTTGCTGAGAGAACAGCTGTCAAGATAGCGTCTATTATAGGAGCATCATTCAATAATGCTGTCATCAGTCATCTCATGCCTGGTGCTCCAGCAAACAAGGTGCTCAATGCTTCAGCTCCCTTATCTCCTTATTCGTTCTGTCTCACAACCACATTTTCTGACCTTATTTTAACAAGACTAAATTTAGCAAAAAGAATTTTTTTTTTTAAGTAGACTGTATTTTGTTTTTACTCAAACAAGTTTGTATAGCTTTGTTAATTTGTTTTTGCCTTAATAGGCAATCAAATCAATGATTATTAAGCAGATTTTAGAATTAGCCAGGAGAGACTTTCATAATGGCAGTACAATTGTTGATACCTGTGTAGCTTTGAAGAGTAACAATAACTTGTAAGACATTGTTTCATTTACTTATATCCTTGAAGGTTCTGGAAAGTATTGGTGGTTTGGTGTCTGCAGGAGTCTTCATTTATGAGAATGGACAACTACGGTTCCAATCCTCTACGCTGCAAGAAACAGCCTATGCCCTCCTAGTAGAGAAACAACGACGCAAGCTTCATGAGAGATATGCTGTGTATCTGGAGCACCGCTACCTTGGATTCATCAAGAAAAAGAGTATGTTCTAAAACCTGACCTCTTATATGGTATGGTTTTCTCATCTCTTTGGCCTGTGTTTCACTCATCAGTTGTTGATGTTATTTTGTTTCAGAAAAGAGTAAGTTCAGCTTGATAAAGAAGAAAAGCAAAATGGTGCAACAGAGGTGAGTAACTATAAATGATTGATAAAGCATACAGTTGATCATTGACAGTAAAAAGTGGGTTTTGAGCTTTTACCTTAAAGGGTGTGTACAACATTGGTAATTGCCAAAGACCTGAATCCACACTTGATGTGACCCAACATATACATGAAATAACAAACCTGTGAAAGTTTAAGCTAAATCGGTCTTCCGAGTCATGAGAAAACAGTGGAAAAAACCCCTTATGTGTTTTAATTTTTTGCCAAACATTGGAATTTATCCTGCAGGATAAATACTATTTATTTACTCATTTCGTAAAAACTGTGGCATTTCAAGCAAAACATTTTCAAGGGAAGTTTTCTACCATGACCATCTTTATACCATGTGAGTTACGTGCAAATCTGTAAGCATTTATATTTTCATTCTTACCAATGTTGTACACACCCTTTAAGCTTCATTCAAAAATAATTTGAAATTATTATTTTTGTATTGTTTCTTTTCTTTGGGTATTTATCCTTTTGACCGAGGAAAGATCTTCAACCAAAGACAAACTATTGTGAAGGTCCCAGGTGGCTTTCTATTAAACAAGCCTGTTAGTATGCATCAGCATTACTACATTTGATTGACCAATGAGACTTCTTGAAATAGGACATGATGTTTGGGTACATGCGGCACTAATGTTACATTAGGCCTGCTTTATTTCCTATTATTTAATATCAATATTTATTTTCTATCTAAAGGAAACCTGCTGGTTCAGGGGAAGTTAGTCTACAGGTGATCTATCCCCAACTTGTTACCCATTGGCGTAAGGCAGGGAACCAGAGTAAGACTGTAGAATATCTCATTCATGCAGCAGAGTCTGCAGTGGCCTTGGGTAATACCATGCAGGTATGTAATTGCATTGTCTTTTTCAAAATCATGTCACTCAAAATCATTTTGAATGCTCAAAATAATTTATTTTGTACACTCAAAATAAATTATTGCGAGAACTAAAAATAAAGTATTGCAAAAGCTCAAAAAAAATATTGCAAAATCATTTTTGGCTCAAAAACGATTGCGAGTAACCAAAATGATTAATAATCTATTTGAGTGAGCGAAATGAATTCAAGTGAGTGAATTGGTTTATTTAGAACACAAACAAAATTCGTTTTGAATGTACAACCTAATGTATTTTGAGTGAACAAAATAATTGTTTGAGCAATCAAAGAACTCAAACTATTTCTGAATTTTCATCACATGTCCCTTTAGGGGCTCCCTATAGCATCATTGGCATTTGACTATTATGGTTTCCTAGTTGAAGCATTGTTTGCTGTTTATAAAATTGTATTATGACCTACTCATTTAAAGAAATACCAACCCTGATCCATAAAACTATTCAAAATAAATAAGTCACTGGTGACACAAATTCAGTCTTAACAAAATACAAGGGTCTCAAAAAGACATCAGATATGCTGACTGGAGTAATACTGTATCATGAGATTTGCTTGTGCTGCCAGTTGTTCGAACCAGTGTGGCTCAGCTTCGCGAACGTTCGCATGTCCTGTCCCTTTTCTGGAGAACTCCCCTGGTCACTTGAGCTGATATCACTCCCATATGAAGTGCTTGATGGAAAAACCTCTTCTTCATCAATTCTGTAATATTCCCACGAACCGCTGCTTTCCGACATTTTGATCAGCTTAATTTTTGTTTCAGAGATGCTTCTTGGCATGTAGTACATGTTTGTGTGGGATTAAACAAAACCAGTCCGCAGTACGTCACAGTGCTGTTTTGATTCTTAGGCGCTTAAGGGCTTTTTGAGAAACTCGGCTGTTTTGCCCAGGGCAACACTGATCAAAATGTTTATTTTTACAAAACATTATGACAATTTTTATTGAGTTTCACTCATTTATATGTAATCATTACGCACTTGTTTACCTTTCTACAACAACAAAGCAACAATATTAGTTTTGTTCAAGTTGATCTCTAAACTCTTGCTTTTTTTTGGGGGGGGGGGTAAAATTTGTCTGTTGACCCAATTAATCTGATGTCATAACTTACAATAAATCTTGGTTGCAACATTTTTCAGATTTCTCATGTGATACTGTGCAGTAATGTGATACTTTGACTCCCAAATTGATAGACCGTGGGCAAAAAGTCAAGTAGAGTATTTTTGTTTGTCTTTAAAATAATCAAAATAAGTTTTTTTAGTGGCGGGTGTAGTTTCGTTGTGTGTTTGAATAATAAGTAGGAAATATGAATTTAAAGAAAATAGCATCAGTGTCGGCTGCTGTATTGACAAATACTTGGTTCCACTGATCATTAATGTTTGCGTAAACGTTAATTACAATCAATATATTTTTTACAAGCAGAATCGGCTTGGGACACAGCTTTATTGTTTGAACTCAACATTGATTAAATTCTCACCAAAAGCTTTTCACTTCTACTTATATCCGGATGTGAAAGTTTGGTGCGTTTTTGTTTTCTTTTGAAGATATTTGTCAGTGATTTCTTTCCTTCTTCTCCTGAGTACAAGATCTTACCTTTTTCCACAATGAGTTACTATCTTTATGCAACACACAAGGCTCTAGGTCTCTTAGTATAGATTGATATGAATAGCTTGTATTTGATGTTGATATTTGCAGGCAGTATCATTCATCTACCAAGCCAAAGGCCTGGTACCAACCCAAGACCAGATTGCTCATCTGGATGACTTGTCAGTAAAGGTAACAAACTCTCAAAGTCTGTTTTCTCATACTACTTTACAGGTACTCTTAAAAATAGGGTCATAGATTGGTTTTTGACTATGTAATGCTTATTTTTAGGCAAAATTCTAAAGAATGATAAAATAGGAGTCACATGTGAGAAAACAGCAAAAGAACAGTATTTTTACAAGAGCGTCAAATTCATCCACATTACCGATGTGACAGCGGGTACCAACTGCATCTCTGGTAGCAACATTCGTGAACAGATACTAACTCTTAGAAATCTGAGAGCTGATTCATGCATGAGTCATTTCTCAGATTAAAATGTTTTTTGGGTGAAAAACTTTGAAGGGAATCCTTTCTCAAAATAGTTTATACTATCAACAGCTGCAGTGCAGACACTTCTCACCAAGTAATTTGTTATGGTCATTGTGACCCTACCTTAAATCATTGCATGGTTGTTAGGGCTTTGCCACAAGATTGTTAGAACTGCTACTAGTAGATTTGTCACAAGCTACCTTCAATCTGTTGATATTACTTCAGCATAACAACAACAAAAAACATAAATGTTTCAACAGATTTGTTTTTTATAGATAATTTAAGATTTTGTTTTAAGCAGGAGAAGTAAGTTGAACTTTTGCCACTAAAATAACTTAAAGAAATTCTCTGAGAAACTAAAGGGGGAAAACAACCTTAAGTTCTCTTTCGTGAAGTGTTGCAATCTTTTTCACTGAAGATAATTTTCTCTGATTCTATTTTTCAGGCCACAACAAATCTGTTTCTGACCAGAGTACGACGCAAGAAGATTTCAGTAAGTATTTATCTTAACTATGTGACCATTTATATTAAGATAAAGCATTTCATTTACAGCATTAGTTTATATTGATTTCCTTCAGGATTCATGAATGAGAAAATACCAGGTGATTGCAAGGAAGCTGTTGTGTTGTAAACTATATTTAAACAATTTAGATAAATCAAAGTCTATTCATCATCATTACTCTTGTTTTATTAATTGAATCCTTATTTTGCCGAATGTAGGTCAACAAACAGCGTTGGCAAGTAGCGGCCAGTAAAGCTCTTAAGGCCTCACGGGCTGCTAAGGCCAAGGAAGGGGGTATCCAAGAGGGATCAAAGGCCGATCTTTACCACAGAAAACCACTGGTGTCTAGATTACCCCATAAACAGATGGATGACGTAACGCACTCTAAGACAGTGGCAAGGGGGAATTGGGGGAAGATACTGGGCATTGCATTGTTTGTCTGTTTGTGTGTTTTGATGCTGTGCTTTAAACTATTTGTCTAAGGCAATAATCCTGGAACTAACACTTTTAAATCTTAATATGTCTAATTTTCATCGTTGTTGACTAAACATTCTGACTCAAGAAATTTACTGCGATGATAACTATACAATTTTATTTTGTCTTCTTCACAACTCAACAATTATTTATTGCTTACATTTTGACTGACCTGATTTCACTAGAATTTTGATCAGATTATTTTCTCCTTAAAGTGAATTGAAGAAACTGAATTTCTAACTAACCAAAGTAATGATTTACCAAAAATGTATTCAATATAAACCATAACTAACAAGTATTAGTCATGACTTAACAATGTTTTCTTACTCTTTTAATGAAATGTTTGCTGTAAATTTTCAAAATGAAGTTCGCATTGTTCTTCATTGATGAGTGATAACAATCAGTGAACAATTAACATACATCAGAATCTGTAGAATGATAGGAGACTTAGTTTAAATGAATCCATCATGTCCACTCAGTAAACATAGGGCACTAATGAGAAAACAGAGACAAATAGACAAAAGTTTGCTAAATGTTTCAAGCGGCATCCAGCTATAATTTATACAACTATTGAATTTTGCTTGAAATAAAGATATTCAGATAAAATCATTTTAATTCAATAAAGGATTTTAATTGAACAATTAACTTTGTGGAGAAACCCTTGGGAATATGAATTTCAGTTTAACTAAATGTATATTTTCTGATAAGACCCATTTTAAATCACCCTATGATGGAATACAAGTTTTTTCTTAATTAAATAAAATGTTGTAAACGAGAAAGTGATATAAATTAAGGACAGAGGGTGAAACTGAGTTGAATACCCACTACTCCTTCCCAGGCATGCTGTTAGTAGAGATCTAAGGACATGAATTTCCAGTGCCCTTGATATTGTATTATGTCAGGTTTCATTCAAGTAGAAAAAAAGATTTGAGATTTTTTGAACCTTGTGGTTTATTACTTGACTCTTTATGAGGATGTCACATCATCGGTCTTCCAAAACAAATAACTCAATTTTATCATTAGGCACTTGACTTTTCGAAAGAAAAAAATTCTAATTTATATGTAGACTGTAGGCTTATATAGTGCTTGTTTTTTAAATTTTTCGAAATGCTTATGTAAATGCAACAAGGACAATGTCGGCCTTCAAGACAGACACATGAATAAAGGGAGGGGCGGGGGACAAAGACCAGCACATGACTGCCAACTTTTGACATTTGAAACTATCTGTTTATAATTCCACCAATGGTGAACGGTCGTTGAAGGCATTCTCCATACCGCTTTCTGCCCATTTCAAACATTTTGAATGTAGGCACTACCCTCACAGATATTTTTAGAAGGGCTTATTAGGAATACCCAGTCATTCGCTTCAGAATCTGACAAAACTTGTATGTTTCTGTTTTTAATAATATTTTTTAATATGGCCGACTTACAAATTAATGTGATTTGCAACACAACTTGTTTTTGTACGCAGACATATGTAGGCCTAACGTCATTTTCCCGAGAGTTCCCGAATATTGCTTTAAAATTTTCTGCTAAACAGAAATAAGCAGGATACCAGTCACATGTTGCACATGTGACATGGTATAGTTTGGCAGGTACTATAACCTAATTCTCGTAAGCAAAATTATGTTGTGCTTAGCTAGTTTTTTGTGCTTAAGCAGCTCTATGAAACTGGGCCCTTAATTCCATGCAGCAAAGAACTCCAAAAAATTGTTCAACGCTTTCGGGCCCAACACAAAAAGACAGATTTAATCAACTTATCAAAAGCTTGAATTACTGAAGATCCCCCAAGGAATGCTTGGAATGCAGTCCAGCAGCTGATTTCATGAAACTTTACGCAACTGCGTCAGTCCACTTGCGCAGCATTTATTGCGTAAGTTGTGCACCACTACTACAAGAAATCGTGCACAAGTGGATATACGCAGTTGCATAAAGTTTCGTGAAATCGGCTGCTGTAAGACAAACTGCTTGGGCTTTCTCTCAGGGGGAACTGTTCAGGTTGCTGAATCCCTTCAGAATTGATGTTTGTTATGGCCGTGTCTCTCTCCCCTATTTGGAAAAGTGCACACATTCTAGTGATTAATCAAATTATCTCATTTCAAATGTGGAGATGAAAAATCTTGCTACATAGGCCTACCCATAATCAAAAACAATTACATTTACAATGAAAACAAGTGACCCTTGACCTGCATGTAGCCTCAATGTTTAGGTGGATCTACATGTAATGTGTTCAAGGTGTTAACATAATAACTAATGTTACCCTGCTTAGAGGCTCTCCAACATGATATATGTATCTTATTCTTAAACTCATTTACTCTAATAAAGCAAGAGCAATTGAAGCACAGAACTAAATTTAGTTTAAAAGTCCAGGGCTTAATGGACCCAAGTGAGTTCTTCCTGATAACTATGGTTAATTGTAGCTGTATGGGAATGATGCAGAGTGAAATAGTATATTACCTATTTCAGTCATGTCAGTGAAAGAATTTAAGAAACATACAATGTTTGACAAACTCCATAAACATGATCTGACCATATCTGACTGACGGTTTGACTCTGTAATGCGGATGTGTACAACAACGATTTGGAAGTTTGCCTTTACATGATGATGGAGTTAGAAAGCCAGATTTGGTAGAAACCACAAGCTAATAACGAGCGCTGCATGCTATGTGCACCGCAACAACAGCTGGTTCACTGGGTGCAGCCGTGTTTATGTTTATGTCTACAATTTCATAGCCTATTGAGGGCGCTTGCCGTTGCAGCTGGATGAGGGCGCAATTTTTGTAAACAAGAGCGACGTCATGCGTCTTGCTTGTGATTCGGGAAAGCCCATTCATTTTGACAAACAAAGCTTGCATTAAGTTTCTGATGGCGGCGTCCTTGATGTGCACTTGCGTGTGTTTTTCTCACAAGCCGCCGCAACAAAAGCGCACGGCACCGTGTGAAAATACGACACGGTGCGCATGCACAGTAAAGCCTTTTCGCTTTCCATGCAATTTCGACCAAATTTCGCGCTCCTAAGGGATTTTCCTCTGCAAAAGCAACGTGTTAACACTTCAAAATAAAGCGAAGACAACTGGCGTAGCTCAGTCAACGTAAGTGACAAACTGTTGTTTTTTAATTTAGTCATGTTTATTGACAAAAATCGCGTGGAAATGTTTGTGTCTGGGACATTTTTTGTTTCATAATGATGTGTAGGCTATAGACCTTGTGACCTTTGTTTACAATAAGTGTGACCTTGTACATTCTTGGGCCTTTCTGGCAGGCAAGATACTGCACTAGTGATATGGGAAAGTTGACATTTTGTGTCATAATTTCCACATAAATCCAGGAGTTATAAAAGTAACAGCTGAACAAGTTTTGAGATGTGCCCACTTTCATCATAACAAAATTTGATAAAAATAAGACAGTGCAATCTCCATAACATTAAGTTTTTATGGTTTCTTCCCATTGAGCTGTGTACAAATCGTGCCTGCAGGAAGTCCCAGGCTTGGTGGCTCTTTTGTAAACATGTGATGTCACAGGTCACATCGTCTATACGTCCGTGGAATAACGTCCGTGGAATAACGTCCGAATTACAACATCTCCCATGACTTGTCTAAACTGATACTGCGATTCAGTGCGGTATTGTGTTGTAAACAAATTGTAGACTATCTTTCCTTACCCCATGTACAATAAAACAAACATTACAATAATAGCCGGGACGTTAACTCAAAAAGGAATGTTTTAGTATTGAATTGTTTTTGTTTTGTGTGTGGGGGACGGCTCGATGTTTGTTTTTCAGGTTGACACTATGACTGACAGTTGTAGTGTAGCCATGCTAGCTGTTGGCAATTTAGGCCGAGTAAAAAAACAACGTGTTTAGCGTCCGGGTTCCTGAAAAAAGGGGCCTTTAGTTTTTGTTTTCAAGATGGCCATCATCAGTGTTGTAGCTAGGGCAATTTTAGTGGTGGGTATTCTGAATTGAAAGTTGGGAAAGTCCAGAGATGGCGAGCAGAGCGCTAGACTTGATGACTAGGCGCTGCCTATTTGTCTGCCGTTCATGCAACAGTCACAGTGCAAGTATACACATGCAACAGTCGTAGGTAGCGCGTGGCAGCTCTAATAGACCTTATGCATATGATGTCATTTCAGTAGGGCGCCCTCACTTAGAGGTCAAAAGGCGCTTGTTCATTGGCTAATCTTCTGCGCCGCGCGTACAAATCTGTGCGTTTCTATTGTTTCGTCATCGTTTTACCTCTAAGATGGCGGCTGGATGACGTCAATGCATAAGGTCTATTGTGACTGACTCACACACACATACTGGGATCGAGGATGAGTGTACCGTCCCCGTAGCTACACTGCGCTGTAACTGCACCGCGCTTAACAATTACCGTCTTGACTTCAAGAGCGCACGCTGCGTGTCATGTCCACATGTAAAGGGCAACACCTCTGTGGGCGGGGGGGGGGGGGGGGTTCAAGGGGCAACACTTGAGTTTCCTTGGTTATATGGATTGTTTTCAGGGCTAAATATTAATATTTAGCATTCCAATGACTAATTTTGCACATTCTGTAGGATTCAGGAATCCAATTTTTTGAATATATTGAAGAAGAAAAAAAATTGTTGATTTTATTGTCAGTGTCGTTGGCTCAGTGTATCAATAAGAAGAGTGAAACTTACCTAATCTCACTTTGTACCTCCTCTCTTTTGTGCCCAAAAACAACATATGGAAATTGTTCAGAAGGGGGTCCATTGATTATATTATCCATATTTTTTATTCCTGTCTTTACAAGTTTTATTCTTGAGAAATCTCGCTCATAATCAGCAGTATCGCTTACGTTTTCCAAAGAAGTCCTCAAGTTTTCTTTGCGAAGCCATGATTCCTTACAATTGTTCTCAGATTTAAAACCCTGATGTCAAAACAAATGAACCATGAACTAAGCGAACATGTTCAAATAACCTTAGACATGCCTTCATCCAGGATACGCAAACTGCTACACTCAAATTAACACAGGCCGTCCTACTGTTCTGTGGCGATGCTGTTAAACCATACATGTATGCGACCCACCCGACCCACGACTAGACTCTGGGTGCACTCTATGGTCCACCACTACATATCATGTACACATAGGCCTACGTCCTCGTCATTAAAAACGTCAGGCACATCACACACGAAGAAAACACAAGAGACAAGTTACAATGTGAATGTACGTTCGAAGTATTTTTATTGCTTTAATGAATTTCAGGCTCTAAAAATTTTCAATCTTCACTTAAAAAGACTTTGAATGGAAAAACATGACATTTGAATCTTGTAATGTGATCAAAAGTACACAATGATATTAGGCTTTTAATATATAATTTTTTTCTGTGGAAATTTCGTGCTGGGCATCAGTCTTTTTTTTAGCCCTGAGTTCCGGGGGGGGGGGGGGGGGGGAATTGTCAGTGCTTGTGTAGGACAGCTTGATGTGTGTTTTTCAGGTTGACAGTTGCCGTTGGCCAGTTATTATTTGTCTGTTTTTGGATACCAATTTCTTTCCCATGACTGCAGTAATTTATTTTAACTCTGTTAGTGTTAAGAGTTGTCGTCGAGTCAACCTGGGTCAAATCCGGGTTGAGTCTCGAGTCGCTTATGTCTAGTTCAAGTCTCAAGTCATGCGGGTTAAATTTAAGTCTCGAGTCACTTGGGTCAAGTCTGTGTCGACATCTGTTGGTGTAACCAATAACATTTAGGCCTAATAATGTGACGCGAGCTTTACGTCGGCAATCAGATTTGAAAACACCTAAAGGAAGTGCCAGTGCTTCTAATATGCCTTGGCGTCACGTCCTGCCGTTTGAAGGCCACAGTGTCAAAGATCATAGTAGACTAGGATTGAAGGTCTGTGAATTACTTAGTTTTACCCTTATGCACTTGTAATCATGAATAGAGGGCGTTTAATCTCATGCTATCGCATTGTTCTGAAACGCCCTCTAGTATTTGTAGCTTTATTTTAGCAAGCAAAGTAACAAGATAACAAGCCTGTAAATTTGGAAAGACGTGATTGCTTGCATGTCGCAAGGATTGTGCATGATTGCAATGTGGTCTGCATTCCGCGGCACTTTCGAGTGAATTTTTTTACAGTTATCCCAACATGTATTGTGTAAAACGTGTTACCTACACGTCATTTGAGAACTATCCGGATTGTTACAAAAACTGTTAATGCGGTTTCGGTTAGCAACAGCTAAGTATCCGCCCAGGCTTACACCCAGGAGGCAGTGAACAATGACTTACATGACAATAATTTTGACTTCCAATTGTTATGCTCATGTTCCACACATAGGTTGAATGTAAACTTTTATTGGATTGGAAAATGATTAAAAAATAACTGTATTCTTAAAAACAGTTTGTACTCTTTGTTTCTTTTCAGGTGCCATGTTGTGTTTCTCGGACATTCATGATTTACACTGCTATCTTAGAGTCATCAATAAAGAAATCTATCTTACAGTTGTCAGCTTAAAATCCAGTTCTTTAGAGCAGCTGTTGAAAGCGTGTTGCTGTATGGTGCCGAGTGCTGGGCCCTCACTAACACCCTAACCGAGAGACTAGATGGTGCGTACACAAGTACAACGTACAGCATTAAACATTCCCTGGCAAGACCACATAACAAATCATCAGATCTACAGAAATATTCCAAAGGCGACTGAGATTCAGTGGACACTGCTCGAGAAGCAATCAAGGAATGGCTGAACTAGTTTTACTCTGGGAGCCTCAACATCGTAAAAAATCAAGTGGGCATCCTGCTGCAACATTTGTGGACACCCTGGAGCGGGACTCTGGCATTTACCGCTGTGACCTACCAGCAATCATGAAGCGAAGACACCAGTGGAGAGCCTTTGTCAGTAATGCCCGAGTTCGCTCGATTTGATGATGATGAAATTCTTTGGGTGAGTACAAGCAAATAAATTAATAATTAAATACATTTAGGCTATAAATTATAATACTCGCTACTGATAACTTGAAAAACGCTATATAGGTCTAAGTACATGTAATTACTGCATGTGCTTCACCAAGGCTTTTAAAGACTGGTTCCCAGATACTTGCTAACTGTTTGACCTTTGCACCCGTGTGTGCCTGGTTTGTGACGCCCCCTCCTGTAGTTATAACATTGTTATATTTTCATCTCCCAATGATTTTTTGACATCTTAGTTGTCTAGGATTACTTAAGCCTTAATTTGTTTGATTAATTAATTTTCTAATTAATTAGGTTTAATTAGAGACAAATAATAGCTAATTTTTGAAAAAAAATGTGTCTGTCAATTCCAGCCATCTCTAATTAGCGCCTTTAGTAAAATGTTATCCAGTCCCTCAAAACTTGCCAACCTAATGATATTTCAACTGTCAAACTATTCACGATCCGATGTTGTGCCGTCTCTTAAAGTTTCCGAACCACATGTGATCCAGTCCCTCAAAATTTGCCAACCTAATTATATTTTAACTGTCAAACTATTCACGATCCAATGTTGTGCCGTCTCTGAAAGTTTTCCAAATCACATGTTGTCCCGTCTCTTAAATTTTTCTGAACCATAGGGCCTATGTTATCAAGTCCATCAAAACTTGCCAACCTAATGATATTTCATCTGTCAAACTGCTCACGAGCCGATGTTGATGCTGTCTCTTAAAGTTTCCGAACCACATGTTGTGCCGCCTCTTAAAGTTTTCTGATTCACATGTTATCCAGTCCCTCATAACTTGCCAACCTAATGATATTTCAACTGTCAAACTGTTCACGAGCCAATGTTGTGCCGCCTCTTAAATTTTTCTGAATCACATGTTATCCAGTCCCTCATAACTTGCCAACCTAATGATATTTCAACTGTCAAACTGTAAAAGTCAAACGTTAGAGGTCCCCAGATACTTGCTAACTGATTGACCTTTGCACCCGTGTGTGCCTGGTTTGTGACGCCCCCTCCTGCAGTTATAACATTGTTATATTATTTTCATCTCCAAATGATTTTTTGACATCTTAGTTGTCTAGGATTACTTGTGCCTTTAATTTTGTTTAATTAATTAATTTTCTAAGTAATTAGGTTTTAATTTAAAGACAAATAGTACAATGTAACTAATTTTTAATAAAAAAAATGTTTCTGTCAATTCCAGCCATCTCCAATTAGCGCCTTTAGTAAAATGTTATCCAGTCCCTCATAACTTGCCAACCTAATGATATTTCAACTGTCAAACTGTTCATGAGCCGATGTTGTGCCGTCTATTAAATATTTTTGAACCATATGTTATCCAGTCCTTTAAAACTTGCCAACCTAGTGATATTTCAACTGTCAAACTGCTCACGAGCCGATGTTGATGCTGTCTCTTAAAGTTTCCGAACCACATGTTGTGCCGCCTCTTATCGTTTTCTGAATCACATGTTATCCAGTCCCTCATAAATTGCCAACCTAATGATATTTCAACTGTCAACCTGTTCACGAGCCGATGTTGTGCTGTCTTTTAAATATTTTTGAACCATGTTATCCAGTCCTTTAAAACTTGCCAACCTAATGCTATTTCAACTGTCAAACTGTTCACGAGCCGATGTTGTGCCGTCTTTTAAGTATTTTTGAACCATGTTATCCAGTCCTTTAAAACTTGCAAACCTAGTGATATTTCAACTGTCAAACTGTTCATGATCGGATGTTCTTGCTGTCTCTTAAAGTTTCCAAACCACATGTTGTCCAATCTCTTAAAGTTTACGAACCACATGTTATCGAGTCCCTCATAACTTGCCAACCTAATGATATTTCAACTGTCAAACTGTTCACGAGCTGGTGTTGTGTCATCTACTAAATATTTTTGAACCATATGTTATCCAGTCCCTCATAACTTGCCAACCTAATGATATTTCAACTATCAAACTGTTCTCGAGCCAATGTTGTGCCGTCTCTTAAAATTCTCTGAACCACATGTTGTCCTGTCTCCTAAAATTCTCTTAACCACACGTTATCCAATCCCTCAAAACTTGCCAACCTAATGATATTTACTGTATAACTGTTTATGGTTAGGTGTTGTGCCATCTCTTAAAGTTTTCCAAACCACATGTTATCCAGTCCCTTACAAATTGCCAACCTAATAATATTTCAACTGTCAATTGTTCACGAGCCAATGTTGTGCCATCTCAATTTTTGTCCAAACCACATGTTATCTAGTCCCTAAAAACTTTTCAACCATGTTTCAACTGTCAAACTGTTCTTGAGCCAATGTTGTACCGTCTCTTAAAGTTCTCTGAACCACCACATGTTATCCAGTCCCTCAAAACTTTCCAACCTAATGATATTTCAAGATCTGGGAACCCATGAATCACACCCCCCCTAAATTTGGTACATTCTTACAGGCAGTGACTCTTAAAACTCTGTCAAACTGCTCATAAGCCGATGTTGATGCTGTCTCTTAAACTTTCCGAACCACATGTTGTCCCGTCTCTTAATATTCTCTGAACCACATGTTATGCAGTCCATCAAAACTTGCCAACCTAATGATATTTCATCTGTCAAACTGCTCACGAGCCGATGTTGATGCTGTCTTTTAAAGTTTCCGAACCACATGTTGTTCCGTCTGTTAATATTATCTGAACCACGTGTTATCCAGTCCCTTAAAACTGGCCACCCTAATGATATATCAAGTGAAGAACTGTTCACGAGCCAATGTTGTGCCGCCTCTTAAAGTTTTCTGAATCACATGTTATCTAGTCCCTCATAACTTGCCAACCTAATGATATTTCAACTGTCAAACTGTTAGAGTCAAACGTTAGAGGTCCCCAGATACTTGCTAACTGATTGACCTTTGCACCCATGTGTGCCTGGTTTGTGACGCCCCCTCCTGTAGTTATAACATTATATTATTTTCATCTCCAAATGATTTTTTGACATCTTAGTTAAGTCTAGGATTACTTAAGCCTCTAATTTTGTTTAATTAATTTTCTAAGTAATTAGGTTTTAATTTAAAGACAAATAGTACAATGTAACTAATTTTTGAAGAAAAAAAATGTTTCTGTCAATTCCAGCCATCTCTAACTAGCGCCTTTAGTAAAATGTTATCCAGTCCCTCAAAATTTGCCAACCTAATGATATTTCAACTGTCAAACTGTCCACGAGCCGATGTTGTGCCGTCTATTAAATATTTTTGAACCATATGTTATCCAGTCCTTTAAAACTTGCCAACCTAGTGATATTTCAACTGTCAAACTGCTAACGAGCCGATGTTGATGCTGTCTCTTAAAGTTTCCGAACCACATGTTGTGCCGCCTCTTATCGTTTTCTGAATCACATGTTATCCAGTCCCTCATAAATTGCCAACCTAATGATATTTCAACTGTCAACCTGTTCACGAGCCGATGTTGTGCCGTCTTTTAAGTATTTTTGAACCATGTTATCCAGTCCTTTAAAACTTGCCAACCTATTGATATTTCAACTGTCAAACTGTTCACGAGCCGATGTTGTGCCGTCTTTTAAGTATTTTTGAACCATGTTATGCAGTCCTTTAAAACTTGCAAACCTAGTGATATTTCAACTGTCAAACTGTTCATGATCGGATGTTCTTGCCGTCTCTTAAAGTTTCCAAACCACATGTTGTCCAATCTCTTAAAGTTTACGAACCACATGTTATCGAGTCCCTCATAACTTGCCAACTTAATGATATTTCAACTGTCAAACTGTTCACGAGCTGGTGTTGTGTCATCTACTAAATATTTTTGAACCATATGTTATCCAGTCCCTCATAACTTGCCAACCTAATGATATTTCAACTGTCAAACTGTTCTCGAGCCAATGTTGTGCCGTCTCTTAAAATTCTCTGAACCACATGTTGTCCCGTCTCCTAAAATTCTCTTAACCACATGTTATCCAATCCCTCAAAACTTGCAAACCTAATGATATTTACTGTATAACTGTTTATGGTCAGATGTTGTGCCATCTCTTAAAGTTTTCCAAACCACATGTTATCCAGTCCCTTACAAATTGCCAACCTAATAATATTTCAACTGTCAATTGTTCACGAGCCAATGTTGTGCCATCTCAATTTTTGTCCAAACCACATGTTATCTAGTCCCTAAAAACTTTTCAACTGTGTTTCAACTGTCAAACTGTTCTTGAGCCAATGTTGTACCGTCTCTTAAAGTTCTCTGAACCACCACATGTTATCCAGTCCCTCAAAACTTTCCAACCTAATGATATTTCAAGATCTGGGAACCCATGAATCACCCCCCCCCCCCTAAATTTGGTACATTCTTACAGGCAGTGACTCTTAAAACTCTGTCAAACTGCTCATGAGCCGATGTTGATGCTGTCTCTTAAAGTTTCCGAACCACATGTTGTCCCGTCTCTTAATATTCTCTGAACCACATGTTATGCAGTCCATCAAAACTTGCCAACCTAATGATATTTCATCTGTCAAACTGCTCACGAGCCGATGTTGATGCTGTCTTTTAAAGTTTCCGAACCACATGTTGTTCCGTCTGTTAATATTATCTGAACCACGTGTTATCCAGTCCCTTAAAACTGGCCACCCTAATGATATTTCAAGTGAAGAACTGTTCTCGAGCCAATGTTGTGCCGCCTCTTAAAGTTTTCTGAATCACATGTTATCTAGTCCCTCATAACTTGCCAACCTAATGATATTTCAACTGTCAAACTGTTAGAGTCAAACGTTATACATGTAGGTCCCCAGATACTTGCTAACTGACTGACCTTTGCACCCATGTGTGCCTGGTTTGTGACGCCCCCTCCTGTAGTTATAACATTATATTATTTGTATCTCCAAATGATTTTTTGACATCTTAGTTAAGTCTAGGATTACTTAAGCCTCTAATTTTGTTTAATTAATTTTCTAAGTAATTAGGTTTGAATTTAAAGACAAATAGTACAATGTAACTAATTTTTGAAGAAAAAAAATGTTTCTGTCAATTCCAGCCATCTCTAACTAGCGCCTTTAGTAAAATGTTATCCAGTCCCTCAAAATTTGCCAACCTAATGATATTTCAACTGTCAAACTGTCCACGAGCCGATGTTGTGCCGTCTATTAAATATTTTTGAACCATACATGTATGTTATCCAGTCCTTTAAAACTTGCCAACCTAGTGATATTTCAACTGTCAAACTGCTCACGAGCCGATGTTGATGCTCAGTGTTGTCACTAGCCCAAATTTAGTGCCGGTCGGAATTTTTTTTCAAGATGGTAAAATTCACGCTAAAAATGTGAAGTGAGCATTGCAATATACGCTATTGCAGTAAGCATCTCTTTTGATGAAACAATACATCATAGCAGACAATGACAATTGCTATAATTTCTATCAAATTTTTAACAAGATATTTACTTAACGAAATGGCACCACCACCACCCCTACCTTATGCCTTAAAACTTAAGGCGCCGAACGAACCATGGATGAACGAACCATGGAGATACAGAAAATACAACAAGCAGCTGACAACAAGATCGAGGCAACACGGCGATAGCGTGTTGAGCCTGCCAAGCTTCGTTCATTCATTGTACAGGTTTATTCTATTATTCAATAGGTAAGTTTACCCCATGCTGCCAAGTTTGTCCGATTTATTGAAGATTCTAAAGAAACTGTTAATACTTCGCTGCGATAGCGGCATGATTACGAGCAAATGATGAACTCAAAACTTTTATATTGTATAAACAACAAATTAATAGGCTTGTCCACAATCAGCTGTCCACAATAATACAGTAGAAGTTATCATACACAAGCGCCAGTGGAATTGCACGTGCAGGCAAAGGGAAAATCACTATGAATGATCCGTCACTGCCAAACTTGGCAATCGCCCAAACTATAGCACCTTGAGTGATACAGTAGGGGAGCCGCAACTATAGTTGGGATCGCCCATAGACCTTTGAGGGTAACCTCACTGCAATGAGATACTGCGATCCCAACTATAGTTGGGCGATTGTCAAGTTGGGGCGGAACTACTACACATGAAAAGTTGCAGTCCCGCGAATAAGGTAGACGTTACGTAGCACATTGCTGCATATTTGCACGGTAGTTGATACGGTACAACCAGACCGGGACAAAATAAATTAAGATTAAACTAAATTAAATCAGTGAGTATTTGTCAGAAATTGTCAGGGACTGTCAGGAATGGATATTAAAACGAAACGCGATGTATTTTGTCATAAATACTGGAATTTATTGTTGGCTTCGGATGACAAAGTAATGAAATATTCGGAAATATTCAGCATTGCCGGTCGAAATAGTGCCGGTCGGTAAAGCTGTTAGCAAGGAAAAATTCTGGTCGGGAATCTCCGAGTGCCGGCAGGCCCGACCGGCACCGACCGGCGTAGTGACAACGCTGTTGATGCTGTCTCTTAAAGTTTCCGAACCACATGTTGTGCTGCCTCTTATCGTTTTCTGAATCACATGTTATCCAGTCCCTCATAAATTGCCAACCTAATGATATTTCAACTGTCAACCTGTTCACGAGCCGATGTTGTGCCGTCTTTTAAGTATTTTTGAACCATGTTATCCAGTCCTTTAAAACTTGCCAACCTAGTGATATTTCAACTGTCAAACTGTTCATGATCGGATGTTCTTGCCGTCTCTTAAAGTTTCCAAACCACATGTTGTCCCATCTCTTAAAGTTTACGAACCACATGTTATCGAGTCCCTCATAACTTGCCAACCTAATGATATTTCAACTGTCAAACTGTTCACGAGCCGATGTTGTTGCCGTCTCTTAAAGTTTACAAACCACATGTTGTCCCGTCTCTTAAAGTTTTCCAAACCAGATATTTCGTCCCGTCTCTTTAAATTTTCCAAACCACATGTTGTGCCATCTCTTAAAAAGTTTTCCAAACAAGGTGTTATCCAGTCCTTCATAAATTGCCAACCTAATAATGTTTCAATTGTCAAACTGTTCACTAGCCAATGTTGTGCCATCTCTTAAATTTTTTTAAAACCACATGTTATCCAGTCCCTAAAAACTTTTCAACCTTATGATGTTTTAACTGTCAAACTGTTCTCGAGCCAGTGTTGTGCCGTCTCTAAAAATTCTCTGAACCACATTTTATCCAGTCCCTCAAAACTTTCCAACCTAATGATATTTAAACTCTCAAACTGTTCACCATCTGATGTTATTGCCGTCTCTTAAAGTTTCCTGAACCACATGTTGCCCCGTCTCTTAAAATTCTCTTAACCACATGTTATCCAGTCCCTAAAAAACTTGCCAACCTAATGATATTGACTGTAAAACTGTTGATAGTCCGATGTTGTGCCATCTCTTAATTTTTGTCCAAACCACATGTTATCCAGTCCCTCATAAATTGCCAACCTAATAATATTCCAACTGTCAAACTGTTCATGAGCCAATGTTGTGCCATCTCTTAAATTTTTTCCAAACCACATGTTATCTAGTCCCTAAAAACTTTTCAAACTTTCGAACCTAATGATATTTCAAGATCTGAGAACCCATGAATCACACCCCCCCCCCTAAATTTGGTACATTTTTACAGGCAGTGACTCTTAAAACTCTGTCAAACTGCTCACGAGCTGATGTTGATGCTGTCTCTTAAAGTTTCCGAACCACATGTTGTCCCGTCTCTTAATATTCTCTGAACCACATGTTATCCAGTCCATCAAAACTTGCCAACCTAATGATATTTCATCTGTCAAACTGCTCACGAGCCGATGTTGATGCTGTCTTTTAAAGTTTCCGAACCACATTGTTACGATCCAAAAATCTCCAAACTATCCGTGAATATAAATCACTCAAAAAGCCTGAATTTTCTCAGATGCAACAAAGAAATCAAACAAGGTGACACTGATGTATAAGAACACAACCCTCAACCACTTCAGTTACCGATTTGGTTTAACAAACATACACGGATTGCATAAAACAAGTGTACATTAAAAATGGATCTTATACAACATAAGTATCTTACGGGCTAATACGTCAACCGGGATGAAATACAGGCGAGGATCACGGCAACAGAAGATACAGCGAGGATCACATACACTGGCTCTAAAACGATCAACTCCAGGGGCGATAAATCAGTTCTTTGCCGATGTGACTTTGAGCTATCACGGGGTAAACTCACTCCGATAAAATGTCCAGAAGAAGACGAACCAACGACGGGCACACAATCTGACACCCGCCACAAAATATGGGGAAAAGACCCCAAAATACCGAACTGTAGATTAAGTTCGAAACTGTCCTTTCCGGATTTAAATTAAGCTCTTTAACTGCACTCGGTCAAAAGCGAACTCTACCAAAAGCTCCTCCAACGAGTTGAATCACAATCACAGAAGTCGTAGCTTCCACCAGTCTTGAGTATTTGTGTCCCGTCCTAGATTTACCCCCAGCCCGTATATAAAGGATTTGTGTCGTTTTCTAGAAAGTACTACTCTAGATCATTCTATTAGCACCGCCCACTAGGGTTAACGACCTTACACACAAAAATGATTGACAGCGTGCGTTGTATACACGTAATTAATGTACATGTATTAGGGTCTCATAACATCTCCCCCCATAAAATAAGAAAATTTAAATAAGGAAATTTTCGTTTCAAAAAGGAATGTTAACATAAATTTCAAAATTATTTAAAATTGAAGCAATTTAGTTACGTCCGACTTAGACATTTTACCATAATCTGCTAACAGCAATAATCTTACAAACACTGTTACTGGTTTAGCACATCAGAAATAATACCAATTGTGTTTAAGTACATTATTCTAAACTCTGGACAGAGCATCCCCAATTACATTGCTCTTCCCAGCGATATGAACAATCTTGAGTGGATATGGTTGCAAAATCAAACTCCAGCGGAATAACCTCTGGTTCCTGGTTTTGAATTTTTCCAAAAACACAAGTGGGTTATGATCAGTATAAATGATCGTCTCCCCAGCACCATTCGTTACATACACCTCAAAGTGTTGTAGGGCAAGAACTAAACCTAATGCCTCTTTTTCGATGGTGGAGTATTTTGCCTGGTATTTGTTCAGTTTCTTTGAAAAGTAACTGATAGGTCGCTCGATTCCAGACTCATCATCTTGGAGCAAAACTGCTCCGACACCAACATCACTGGCGTCAATGGCTATTCTGAACGCCTTGTCAAAATTTGGTGCAGCCAGAACTGGTTCGTTTGTCAGAATGGCCTTTAAATTATCAAACGCCTTTTGACAAGAGTCAGATCAAACAAACTTTACATTCTTCTGTAAAAGTTGAGTCAATGGAGTCGCAATGGTGCTAAAGTTTGGAACAAACTTTCTGTAAAATCCACTCATACCCAGGAATCTCATCAATTCTCTCTTTCCTGTGGGCAAGGGAAATTCTTGAATAGCTTTGATCTTTGCTACTTGGGGTAGCACGTGACCCTGACCGACCACATGACCTAAGTAGGTCACCGTTGCTTTGGCAAACTCACTCTTTTTGAGATTCGCCACCAAGTTTGCTTTAGAAAGCTTATCAAACAGGGCACCCAAGTGTTTCAGATGGTCTTTCCAGTTATCGCTGTATACCAAAATGTTATCAATATAGACCACACAATTGTTCAGCCCAGCAATGACTTGGCTCATCATTCTCTGAAACGTAGCCGGGGCGTTTTTCATCCCAAAGGGCATTGTTTTACATTGGTAGAGACCATCGGGTGTCACAAATGCGGATATTTCTTTGGCTCGGTCAGTCAAGGGCACCTGCCAATAACCTTTCAACAGATCTATTTTACTGACAAACGCCGAATTTCCCACTCGATCAATACAATCTTCCAACCTCGGGATCGGATAAGAATCCGTCTTAGTTTCTGCATTGACTTTTCTATAATCTATACAAAATCTAAGAGTACCGTCTGGCTTTGGTACCATGATAATGGGAGAACTCCAAGAACTCTGACTAGGTTCGATAATGTCATGTTTTATCATGAATTTAGCCTCCTCCCGAACCTTGGCTAACTTGTCCGGGTTAAGTCGGTAGGGAGCTTGTTTTATAGGTCTTGACTTTCCTACATCAACATCATGAACTGCTACCGACGTACGACCTGGTTTGTCAGAACAAACTTGCTTGTACCTCTGGAGTAGGTTTGATAAATCTTTCCGTTGGTCATTGTGCAAATAACCAAGGATTTCGTCCAAATTAGCAAGAATTTCAGAGTTTGAAAGCTGAACAGCTAAAAATTCAAGTTCAGACGTTTTTGTCTCCAAGTCTTCATTGCATGAGTTGTCATCGTCAGGTTTTGCCTCAATGACAGCTACCCCCACAGGCTGGCCAGAATTATCACGCTCATAATACTTCTTGAGCATGTTAACATGACAAACTCTTTTGCTCTTTCTTCGGTCTGGGGTACTGATTACGTAATTGACATCATTGAGTTTCTTTTTGACACAGTAGGGCCCACTAAACTTTGCTTTAAGGGGGTCGCCAGGCAGAGGCAACAGCACTAGCACTTTTTCGCCGGGTTTAAAGATGCGGACTTCAGATTTCTTGTCTGCTCTCGTCTTCATGACCCGTTGAGACACTTTCAGATGTTCTTGTGCCACAGAACATGCCCTAGACAACCTCTCCTTAAAGTTCGACACATAGTCGAGCAGATTGGTCTCCTCATCCTCTGACAAAAACCTCTCCTTAATGAGTTTCAAAGGCCCCCTCACCTCATGACCGTAGACCAACTCAAACGGAGTAAAACCAGTTGACTCGTTCGGCAAGTCCCTGGTTGCAAACAACAGGAAGGGAATTCCTTTGTCCCAATCTTCTGGGAAATCCTCGCAGTAAGCCCTTATCATATTCTTGAGGGTTTGGTGGTACCTCTCTAGAGCTCCTTGAGACTGCGGATGATATGCAGATGATTTTAACTGCTTGATTCCCAGCTCACGCAGAACTTCCTGAAACACACCCGACATGAAGTTAGACCCCTGATCGGACTGCACTTCTTTCGGTAAACCATATCTTGTGAAAAACTGCATAAGAGCCTCAACAACAACTTTGGCTGTTATCTTCCTCAGTGGAGTGGCCTCTGGAAATCTGGTTGACAAATCCATTATGGTCAACAAATACTGTTGCCCGGACTTCGTCCGCGGTAGAGGACCCACACAATCCACCAGGACTCTCGTAAACGGCTCATCAAACGCAGGAATCGGTATCATCGGTGCAGGCTTGATCGATGGCTGTGGCTTTCCCACCATCTGACACGTATGGCACGTCTTGCAGAATTCCACCACATCTTGATGTAGCTTAGGCCAATAAAAATGAGCCATGACTCTAGCTTGAGTCTTTCTGATACCAAGATGACCCGCAACCGGAATTTCGTGAGCGATTCTCAAGATCTCATCACGGTAACATGGAGGAACAACAATTTGATGAACAATACTCCATTCTTCATCAGCTGGTTTCTGGGTAGGTCTCCATTTCCTCATTAACACGCCAGACTTGACGTAGTAGCATTCCGGAACCCCTTGAGCCTCTTCCTCAGAACACGCTGTCTGGGTGAGCTTCCTCAGATCTGGGTCCGCTTTCTGCTGCTCTATCAGCGAGGATCGGCTAAACTTAGCATCTTGAGACACTCCCTTCTAAATCACTAAAAAAAGTTTCAGCCAGCCAAACACCAGAGTCCTCCTCTATAGGCACTGACTCTGCAACCTCCTTTTCCGTTTGCTTCATCTGAGATCTCGTTACTGCACATTCGGGGAAGATTTCTGGAAACTCTTCCTCCAAAGCATGAATTTCTGGCTCATCCACAGGTTCACCAGAGACAATAGGGGATGCCGACACTTTACCTCCCGCAACATCATTACCTAGCAATAATCCGACACCTTTCATCGGTAGACTAGGAACAACTCCAACATCCACAGGGCCAGTGAACAAATCACTTTTCAAATTTACCCTATGCAACGGGACAGGCATAAAATTACCCCCAATACCTTGAATCAACATTGTCGCATTTAGCGAACTGTCTGGAGACAATGACAACACATCCTCCAGCATCAGTGACTGTGACGCGCCTGTATCCCTTAGGATAACAACTGGACTGTCGGCTACATCAGACACACACGACACATCACCACAATGAACAAAATCTTTGTAGATTTCATCAACTTTGTTGATTTCATCAGATATCTTCGAAGAAGAAACACGGTTGCCATCGGCCTCACCGGACTTCCTACCAAGTAGAGTGTCCTTACGGACAAAAGCGACAGGCTTTTCAGACCGCCCTCGCTCGTCAGCGACGAACTTGAAACATCTCGCCTTCGTGTGACCCTTCTTATGACAGTAATCACACGGAGGAAAAGACTTCTTCTGGTCGTCCTTGGCTCCACTCGGTGATGAAGGCTTTCTATCCCATGAATACGGACTTCCAGTGCTAGACTGCGCCTCTGAACCTGACTTGCCCTTAGTATTTTGGTAAAACCCTTTGACTGGAAATTAGTTTTGCCCATACTCATTTTATGAGTTAATTCATAATCATCAGCTACCACTGCAGCTTTCCTTAATTTGGTGATCTTGTGTTCTTCCAAATGGGTTTTGATACTCAGAGGGACACTGTTTTTGAATTCTTCCATGAGGACAACTTCTTTTAACTCCTCAAAATTTTTCTCACATTTGAGAGACTGATACCATCGATCAAAAACAATTTCCTTCCGTCTAGCGAATTCAACAAAGGTCTGGCCATTCAATCTAGTCAGTTTTCTAAATTTCTGTCTATACGCCTCAGGAACCAACTCATACGCATTTAAAATGGATGCCTTAACCGTAGAATATTTACTACATTGGTCCTCTGAAAGTGTGGCATAGACTTTTTGAGCCTTACCCACAAAAGTGCTCTGCAGGAGCAAAGGCCAATATTTCTCAGGCCAACTAAGATTTTTGGCAATCTTCTCAAACGACAGAAAATACGTATCAACATCGTGTTCGTTGAATTTTGGCACCAACCTCACGTTTTTCGCTAGATCAAAATCAATTGGAGTTCTCTCCTTGCCTTTCTTTGAACCCACTTCTAATTCAAGCTTACGCAATTCAAATTCTCTTTCTTTTGCCTTTTCTTCTCTTTCTTTTTCTTTTTCTCTTTCTCGACTTTCAAACTCAAGCCTGAGCCTTTCCTTTTCAAGCTCAATTTTTGCAAGCTCAATTTCTCGATTAAAAGTCTGCGGAGACTGAGACAACTCTAAGTTCAGTACTCCCGCTAGAACGTTCACTAGTTTTGCCTTTTTGGCACTTCTAGAAATTTCTACATGAACGTGTTTGGCAACTCCGTGCAACTTTTTTTTGGATAACTGTTGCAACTTCTCGATTGACAAATCTTCAGAATCCACGAAAGCTTGTGCATCAAACTCACTAGCCATTTTTATACAACACTACAGACTAGTAACAATAAAACGTGCAACCTTGTATGACAATTGTACACAGAAATATACGGCTTATTTTTGTTCGATTTCCCGGACAGGCCCCCAATTTGTTACGATCCTAAAATCTCCAAACTATCCGTGAATATAAATCACTCAAAAAGCCTGAATTTTCTCAGATGCAACAAAGAAATCAAACAAGGTGACACTGATGTATAAGAACACAACCCTCAACCACTTCAGTTACCGATTTGGTTTAACAAACATACACGGATTGCATAAAACAAGTGTACATTAAAAATGGATCTTATACAACATAAGTATCTTACGGCTAATACGTCAACCGGGATGAAATACAGGCGAGGATCACGGCAACAGAAGATACAGCGAGGATCACAGACACTGGCTCTAAAACGATCAACTCCAGGGGCGATAAATCAGTTCTTTGCCGATGTGACTTTGAGCTATCACGGGGTAACTTCACTCCGATAAAATGTCCAGAAGAAGACGAAACAACGACGGGCACACAATCTGACACCCGCCACAAAATATGGGGAAAAGACCCCAAAATACCGAACTGTAGATTAAGTTCGAAACTGTCCTTTCCGGATTTAAATTAAGCTCTTTAACTGCACTCGGTCAAAAGCGAACTCTACCAAAAGCTCCTCCAACGAGTTGAATCACAATCACAGAAGTCGTAGCTTCCACCAGTCTTGAGTATTTGTGTCCCGTCCTAGATTTACCCCCAGCCCGTATATAAAGGATTTGTGTCGTTTTCTAGAAAGTACTACTCTAGATCATTCTATTAGCACCGCCCACTAGGGTTAACGACCTTACACACAAAAATGATTGACAGCGTGCGTTGTATACACATAATTAATGTACATGTATTAGGGTCTCATAACAACATGTTGTCCCGTCTGTTAATATTATCTGAACTACATGTTATCCAGTCCCTTAAAACTGGCCACCCTAATGGCATTTCAAGTGTAGAACTGTTCTCATGCCAATGTTGTGCTGCCTCTTAAAGCTTTCTGAATCACATGTCATCCAGTCCCTCATAACTTGCCAACCTAATGATGTCAAACTGTTCACAAGCCGATGTTGTGCCGTCTTTTAAATAATTTTGAACCATATGTTATCCAGTCCTTTAAAACTTGCCAACCTAATGATATTTCAACTGTCAAACTGTTCATGATCGGATGTTCTTGCCGTCTCTTAAAGTTTCCAAACCACATGTTGTCCCATCTCTTAAAGTTTTCGAACCACATGTTATCGAGTCCCTCATAACTTGCCAACCTAATGATATTTCAACTGTCAAACTGTTCACCAGCCGATGTTGTTGCCGTCTCTTAAAGTTTACAAACTACATGTTGTCCCGTCTCTTAAAGTTTTCCAAACCAGATATTTCGTCCCGTCTCTTTAAATTTTCCAAACCACATGTTGTGCCATCTCTTAACAAGTTTTCCAAACAAGTTGTTATCCAGTCCTGCATAAATTGCCAACCTAATAATATTTCAACTGTCAAACTGTTCACTAGCCAATGTTGTGCCATCTCTTAAATTTTTTTAAAACCACATGTTATCCAGTCCCTAAAAACTTTTCAACCTTATGATGTTTCAACTGTCAAACTGTTCTCGAGCCAATGTTGTGCCGTCTCTAAAAATTCTCTGAACCACATGTTATCCAGTCCCTCAAAACTTTCCAACCTAATGATATTTAAACTCTCAAACTGTTCACCATCTGATGTTATTGCCGTCTCTTAAAGTTTCCTGAACCACATGGTGCCCCGTCTCTTAAAATTCTCTTAACCACATGTCATCCAGTCCCTCAAAAACTTGGCAACCTAATGATATTGACTGTAAAACTGTTGATAGTCCAATGTTGTGCCATCTCTTAATTTTTGTCCAAACCACATGTTATCTAGTCCCAAAAAACTTGTCAAACTTTCGAACCTAATGATATTTCAAGATCTGAGAACCCATGAATCACACCCCCCCTCCTAAATTTTGTACATTCTTACAGGCAGTGACTCTTAAAACTCTGTCAAACTGCTCACGAGCTGATGTTGATGCTGTCTCTTAAAGTTTCCGAACCACATGTTGTCCCGTCTCTTAATATTCTCTGAACCACATGTTATCCAGTCCATCAAAACTTGCCAACCTAATGATATTTCATCTGTCAAACTGCTCACGAGCCGATGTTGATGCTGTCTTTTAAAGTTTCCGAACCACATGTTGTCCCGTCTGTTAATATTATCTGAACCACATGTTATCCAGTCCCTTAAAACTGGCCACCCTAATGGCATTTCAAGTGTAGAACTGTTCTCGTGCCAATGTTGTGCTGCCTCTTAAAGCTTTCTGAATCACATGTCATCCAGTCCCTCATAACTTGCCAACCTAATGATGTCAAACTGTTCACGAGCCAATGTTGTGTCATGTATTAAATATTTTTGAACCATATGTTATCCAGTCCCTCATAACTTGCCAACCTAATGATATTTCAACTGTCAAACTGTTCACGAGCTGATGTTGTTGCCGTCTCTTAAAGTTTACAAACCACATGTTGTCCCGTCTCTTAAAGTTTTCCAAACCAGATATTTCCTCACGTCTCTTTAAATTTTCCAAACCACATGTTGTGCCATCTCTTAAAGTTTTCCAAACCACATAATATCCAGTCCTTCATAAATTGCCAACCTAATAATATTTCAACTGTCAATCTGTTCACTAGCCGATGTTGTGCCGTCTATTAAATATTTTTGAACCATACAATGTATGTTATCCAGTCCTTTAAAACTTGCCAACCTAGTGATATTTCAACTGTCAAACTGTTCACAAGCCGATGTTGATGCTGTCTCTTAAAGTTTCCGAACCACATGTTGTCCCGTCTGTTAATATTATCTGAACCACATGTCATCCAGTCCCTTAAAACTGGCCAACCTAATGATATTTCAAGTGAAGAACTGTTCTCGAGCCAATGTTGTGCCGCCTCTTAACGTTTTCTGAATCACATGTTATCCAGTCCCTCATAACTTGCCAACCTAATGATATTTCAACTGTCAAACTGTTCACAAGCCGATGTTGTGCCGTCTTTTAAATATTTTTGAACCATATGTTATCCAGTCCTTTAAAACTTGCCAACCTTGTGATATTTCAACTGTCAAACTGTTCATGATCGGATGTTCTTGCCGTCTCTTAAAGTTTCCAAACCACATGTTGTCCCATCTCTTAAAGTTTTCGAACCACATGTTATCGAGTCCCTCATAACTTGCCAACCTAATGATATTTCAACTGTCAAACTGTTCACGAGCCGATGTTGTTGCCGTCTCTTAAAGTTTACAAACCACATGTTGTCCTGTCTCTTACAGTTTTCCAAACCAGATATTTTGTCCCGTCTCTTTAAATTTTCCAAACCACATGTTGTGCCATCTCTTAAAAAGTTTTCCAAACAAGGTGTTATCCAGTCCTTCATAAATTGCCAACCTAATAATGTTTCAATTGTCAAACTGTTCACTAGCCAATGTTGTGCCATCTCTTAAATTTTTTCCAAACCACATGTTATCCAGTCCCTAAAAACCTTTCAACCTTATGATGTTTCAACTGTTAAACTGTTCTCGAGCCAGTGTTGTGCCGTCTCTTAAAATTCTCTGAACCACATGTTATCCAGTCCCTCAAAACTTTCCAACCTAATGATATTTCAACTCTCAAACTGTTCACCATCTGATGTTATTGCCATCTCTTAAAGTTTCCTGAACCACATGTTGCCCCGTCTCTTAAAATTCTCTTAACCACATGTTATCCAGTCCCTCAAAAACTTGGCAACCTAATGATATTGACTGTAAAACTGTTGATGGTCCGATGTTGTGCCATCTCTTAATTTTTGTCCAAACCACATGTTATCCAGTCCCTCATAAATTGCCAACCTAATAATATTCCAACTGTCAAACTGTTCATGAGCCAATGTTGTGCCATCTCTTAAATTATTTTCCAAACCACATGTTATCTACATGTAGTCCCTAAAAACTTTTCAAACTTTCGAACCTAATGATATTTCAAGATCTGAGAACCCATGAATCACACCCCCCCCCTAAATTTGGTACATTCTTACAGGCAGTGACTCTTAAAACTCTGTCAAACTGCTCACAAGCTGATGTTGATGCTGTCTCTTAAAGTTTCCGAACCACATGTTGTCCCGTCTCTTAATATTCTCTGAACCACATGTTATCCAGTCCATCAAAACTTGCCAACCTAATGATATTTCATCTGTCAAACTGCTCACGAGCCGATGTTAATGCTGTCTTTTAAAGTTTCTGAACCACATGTTGTCCCGTCTGTTAATATTATCTGAACCACATGTTATCCAGTCCCTTAAAACTGGCCACCCTAATGGCATTTCAAGTGTAGAACTGTTCTCGTGCCAATGTTGTGCCGCCTCTTAAAGCTTTCTGAATCACATGTCATCCAGTCCCTCATAACTTGCCAACCTAATTATGTCAAACTGTTCACGAGCCAATGTTGTGCCATCTCTTAAATTTTTTTCCAAACCACATGTTATCTAGTCCCTAAAAACTTTTCAAACTTTCGAACCTAATGATATTTCAAGATCTGAGAACCCATGAATCACACCCCCCCTCCTAAATTTGGTACATTCTTACAGGCAGTGACTCTACAAACTCTGTCAAACTGCTCACAAGCCGATATTGATGCTGTCTCTTAAAGTTTCCGAACCACATGTTGTCCCGTCTCTTAATATTCTCTGAACCACATGTTATCCAGTCCATCAAAACTTGCCAACCTAATGATATTTCATCTGTCAAACTGCTCACGAGCCGATGTTGATGCTGTCTTTTAAATTTTCCGAACCACTTGTTGTCCCATCTCTTAATATTATGTGAACCACATGTTATCCAGTCCCTTAAAACTGGCCACCCTAATGATATTTCAAGTGAAGAACTGTTCTCGTGCCAATGTTGTGCCGCCTCTTAAAGTTTTCTGAATCACATGTTATCCAGTCCCTCATAACTTGCCAACCTAATGATATTTCAACTGTCAAACTGTTAGAGTCAAATGTTAGAGGTCCCCAGATACTTGCTAACTGATTGACCTTTGCACCCATGTGTCCCTGGTTTGTGACGCCCCCTCCTATAGTTATAACATTGTTATCTTTTCATCTCCAAATGATTTTTTCACATCTTAGTTGTCTAGGATTACTTGAGCCTTAATTTTGTTTGATTAATTATTTTTCTGAGTAATTAGGTTTTAATTTAAGGACAAATAGTACAATGTAACTAATTTTTGAAAAAAAAATGTTTCTGTCAATTCCAGCCATCTCTAATTAGCGCCTTCAGTGAAATGTTAACCAGTCCCTCAAAATTTGCCAACCTAATGTTATTTCAACTGTCAAACTGTTCACGAGCTGATGTTGTGCCGTCTATTAAATATTTTTGAACCATATGTTATCCAGTCCTTTAAAATTTGCCAACCTAATGATATTTCAACTGTAAAACTGTTCACGAGCCGATGTTGTGCCGTCTATTAAATATTTTTGAACCATATGTTATCCAGTCCTTTAAAACTTGCCAAGCTAGTGATATTTCAACTGTCAAACTGCTCACGAGCCGATGTTGATGCTGTCTCTTAAAGTTTCCGAACCACATGTTGTCCCGTCTGTTAATATTATGTGAACCACATGTTATCCAGTCCCTTAAAACTGGCCAACCTAATGATATTTCAAGTGAAGAACTGTTCTCGAGCCAATGTTGTGCCGCCGCTTAAAGTTTTCTGAATCACATGTTATCCAGTCCCTCTTAACTTGCCAACCTAATGATATTTCAACTGTCAAACTGTTCACAAGCCGATGTTGTGCTGTCTTTTAAATATTTTTGAACCATATGTTATCCAGTCTTTTAAAATTTGCCAACCTAGTGATATTTCAACTGTCAAACTGTTCATGATCGGATGTTCTTGCCGTCTCTTAAAGTTTCCAAACCACATGTTGTCCCATCTCTTAAAGTTTTCGGACCACATGTTATCGAATCCCTCATAACTTGCCAACCTAATGATATTTCAACTGTCAAACTGTTCACAAGCCAGTGTTGTGTCATCTATTAAATATTTTTGAACCATATGTTATCCAGTCCCTCATAACTTGCCAACCTAATGATATTTCAACTCTCAAACTGTTCACGAGCCGATGTTGTTGCCGTCTCTTAAAGTTTACAAACCACATGTTGTCCCGTCTCTTAAAGTTTTCCAAACCAGATATTTCGTCCCGTCTCTTTAAATTTTCCAAACCACATGTTGTGCTGTCTCTCAAAGTTTTCCAAACAAGGTGTTATCCTGTCCTTCATAAATTGCCAACTTAATAATATTTCAATTGTCAAACTGTTCACTAGCCAATGTTGTGCCGTCTCTTAAAATTCTCTGAACCACATGATATCCAGTCCCTCAAAACTTTCCAACCTAATGATATTTCAACTCTCAAAGTGTTCACCATCTGATGTTATTGCCGTCTCTTAAAGTTTCCTGAACCACATGTTGCCCCGTCTCTTAAAATTCTCTTAACCACATGTTATCCAGTCCCTCAAAACTTGCCGACCTAATGATATTAACTGTAAAACTGTTGATGGTCCGATGTTGTGCCATCTCTTAAAGTTTTCCAAACCACATGTTATCCAGTCCCTCATAAATTGCCAACCTAATAAAATTTCAGCTGTCAAAGTGTTCACGAGCCAATGTTGTGCCATCCCTTAAATTTTTTCCAAACCACATGTTATCTAGTCCCTAAAAACTTGTCAAACTTTCGAACCTAATGATATTTCAAGATCTGAGAACCCATGAATCACACCCCCCCTAAATTTGGTACATTCTTGCAGGCAGTGACTCTTAAAACTCTGTCAAACTGCTCACGAGCTGATGTTGATGCTGTCTCTTAAAGTTTCCGAACCACATGTTGTCCCGTCTCTTAATATTCTCTGAACCACATGTTATCCAGTCCATCAAAACTTGCCAACCTAATGATATTTCATCTGTCAAACTGCTCACGAGCCGATGTTGATGCTGTCTTTTAAAGACTTTTCCGAACCACATGTTGCGCCGTCTATTAAATATTATCTGAACCATATGTTATCCAGTCCTTTAAAATTTGCCAACCTAATGATATTTCAACTGTAAAACTGTTCACGAGCCGATATTGTGCCGTCTATTAAATATTTTTGAACCATATGTTATCCAGTCCTTTAAAACTTGCCAACCTAGTGATATTTTAACTGTCAAACTGTTCACAAGCCGATGTTGTGCTGTCTTTTAAATATTTTTGAACCATATGTTATCCAGTCTTTTAAAATTTGCCTAGGATTACTTGAGCCTTAATTTTGTTTGATTAATTATTTTTCTGAGTAATTAGGTTTTAATTTAAGGACAAATAGTACAATGTAACTAATTTTTGAAAAAAAAATGTTTCTGTCAATTCCAGCCATCTCTAATTAGCGCCTTCAGTGAAATGTTAACCAGTCCCTCAAAATTTGCCAACCTAATGTTATTTCAACTGTCAAACTGTTCACGAGCTGATGTTGTGCCGTCTATTAAATATTTTTGAACCATATGTTATCCAGTCCTTTAAAATTTGCCAACCTAATGATATTTCAACTGTAAAACTGTTCACGAGCCGATGTTGTGCCGTCTATTAAATATTTTTGAACCATATGTTATCCAGTCCTTTAAAACTTGCCAACCTAGTGATATTTCAACTGTCAAACTGCTCACGAGCCGATGTTGATGCTGTCTCTTAAAGTTTCCGAACCACATGTTGTCCCGTCTGTTAATATTATCTGAACCACATGTTATCCAGTCCCTTAAAACTTGCCAACCTAGTGATATTTTAACTGTCAAACTGCTCACGAGTCGATGTTGATGCTGTCTCTTAAAGTTTCCGAACCACATGTTGTCCCGTCTGTTAATATTATCTGAACCACATGTTATCCAGTCCCTCAAAACTTGCCAACCTAATGATATTAACTGTAAAACTGTTTATGGTCCGATGTTGTGCCATCTCTTAAAGTTTTCCAAACCACATGTTATCCAGTCCCTCATAATTTGCCAATTAATAATATTTCAACTGTCAAACTGTTCACGAGCCAATGTTGTGCCATCTCTGAAATTTTTTCCAAACCAGATGTTATCCAGTCCCTCAAAACTTTCCAACCTAATGATATTTCAAGATCTAAGAACCCATGAATCACCCCCCCTCCCCTAAATTTGGTACATATTTACAGGCACTGACTCTTAAAACTCTGTCAAACTGCTCAAAAGCCGATGTTGATGCTATCTCTTAAACTTTCCGAACCACATGTTGTCCCGTCTCTTAATATTCTTTGAACGACATGTTATCCAGTCCATGAAAACTTGCCAACCTAATGATATTCTTCTGTCAAACTGCTCACGAGCCGATGTTGATGCTGTCTTTTAAAGTTTCCGAACCACATGTTGTTCCGTCTGTTAATATGATTGAACCACATGTTATCCAGTCCCTTAAAACTGGCCACCCTAATGATATTTCAAGCGTAGAACTGTTAGAGTCAAAGGTTAGAGGTCCCCAGATACTTGCTAACTGATTGACCTATGCACCCATGTGTGCCTAGACTTGATTCAAGTCCCGTTCTCGTGCGAGAGGTCCCCAAGCATATCGCGCCAACTAGCAAACAAGCCGTACAGTGCACGCTCGCCGTCAAAATAGGTCCCGAGAATGGGACTTGACGAGGTCGTTCCTTACACTGCACGTTGTTATTGGAAAATCTCCCCAAATGTAGATATGAACAAAACAAATTGGAGCGTGGAAGCGCTGCCCCGCCGGTAAAATATTCATTACACTCTGTGACATCACAGTGCAGGACATTGTAAGTGCACGCGTCTAAACGCGGTGACACGTGGGGGGCGGGCAAACTCATCAGCAGGCAAGTGGGTGTCGGTACCAAAGTCATTGAATTGCACTTCCCAAAGTTCAAATTTGCAAACAAAACCGACCCAAATGTATGTTACAACGTTTTAACTTAGATTTTAATGAACATTCAGTGCTTTCTTTTTATAATCAATTGGTTATTCAAAAATATATTTCAATCCATACTTAACCCCCACAAAGAACAAATGAACGAGTCTTCTTTTTGAATGCGTTTGATTGGACAACACGTATAACGCAGCCAGTTTACATATTCATAAGTGAATACATTTACATGTACATATCAGGCGACTGCGGCATCGTCAAGTCCCTGTCCCGCGTGCGGAACAGGTTGGGGAATGCAGACCATCACAAAACAATAGTTTTCTGGCGATGGCACGGGATTGGGACTTGAGTAAAGTCTATTGTGTGCCTGGTTTGTGACGCCCCCTCCTGTAGTTATAACATTGTTATATTTTCATCTCCAAATGATTGTTTGACATCTTAGTTGTCTAGGATTACTTAAGCCTTAATTTTGTTTGATTAATGAATTTTCTAAGTAATTAGGTTTTAATTTAAAGACAAATAGTACAATGTAACTAATTTTTGAAAAAAAAAATGTTTCTGTCAATTCCAGCCATCTCTAATTAGCGCATTTAGTAAAATGTTATCCAGTCCCTCAAAATTTGCCAACCTAATGATATTTCAACTGTCAAACTGTTCACGAGCCGATGTTGTGCCGTCTATTAAATATTTTTGAACCATATGTTATCCAGTCCTTTAAAACTTGCCAACCTAGTGATATTTCAACTGTCAAACTGCTCACGAGCCGATGTTGATGCTGTCTCTTAAAGTTTCCGATCCACATGTTGTCCCGTCTGTTAATATTATGTGAACCACATGTTATCCAGTCCCTTAAAACTGGCCACCCTAATGATATTTCAAGTGTAGTCTCCTGACGATGACTAGAGCAAGCTAGTCGAAACGTTGAGACCAATCCAAGAACTGACTCCGCGGTAGTACAGTTAATTACGATCCTATAAGCTAAAGTAGTAGTCCCAGCCTATTTCTATACCTTCCGCCCAGGTAATAGTTAATAAACAGGACAGTTCTTTTCAGAACCGAGAAGTCTCCCAAACACCCGAACAATCTACTCCGCGGTAGTAGAATTAAGCAAACAGTTCTCTAAGAACAAACTCTACCTGGCAAGTAGATATGTACATGGTGTTACCGCAAACCAATATATTGTAGAACTGTTCTCGAGCCAATGTTGTGCCGCCTCTTAAAGTTTTCTGAATCACATTTCATCCAGTCCCTCATAACTTGCCAACCTAATGATATTTCAACTGTCAAACTGTTCACGAGCCGATGTTGTTGCTGTCTCTTAAAGTTTACAAACCACATGTTGTCCCGTCTGTTAATATTATGTGAACCACATGTTATCCAGTCCCTTAAAACTGGCCACCCTAATGATGTTTCAAGTGAAGAACTGTTCTCGAGCCAATGTTGTGCCGCCTCTTAAAGTTTTCTGATTCACATGTCATCCAGTCCCTCATAACTTGCCAACCTAATGATATTTCAACTGTCAAACTGTTAGAGTCAAATGTTAGAGGTCCCAAGATGCTTGCTAACTGATTGACCTTTGCGGTATTAATTATAAGATAATTAATGTAATTCATAGCACAAAAGATAGCTTCTTGCACACATTGCCAAGATTTTCCACCAAGTTGTCACTTACCATTGCTTAATTGTGGAGAGCACCTTAATGGGATTGTATTCGTTTGGTAATTGGAACCCACTGTTTTTTTTCAATCCTATGCCATAAAACTAACCTGTGAAAGTTTCATTTCAAAAGGTGCTAGCATTTTTGAGATATTAACGAAAATCTGGAGCTGTTATGTCCATGCAGGTAGAATAATCTGCAATTGGAATACACTATCTGAGAAACGTTACTGCAGTAATAATAATAATAATAATGGCCATTTGTACCGCGCTATATCTGTCAACTTGACACTCCTGGCGCTTCTCAGATTCAAATTTTTGGGATCTAAAAAGTGATATATTTGTCCATAACCGCAGTACTTCGAAATGAAAAGTTTCTCAAGATGACATTTTCTGACAGGCCTTTTAAATCATATTGTATCTGAAGAGCTTAAAGAATTTTGAGGGTTAAGCGTCCATGTGTAGCATTTACACAAATTTTACAGTCTATTTCATTCACTTACCCAAATAGCCACTACTTATGCATATTTCATAGCCGGCAGGCTAATTCGCTAAAAGATTTGACAACCAATAGGGCGCCCACCCAGCATGCTACACAGTAGCTCCGCCATCTTACATCCTTCTTTTTCTAGCGACGGTACGGTGTACACGTGAGTTTCACGCTCTTGTTTGACTTGAGATTTTTGTACCTTTCGCTTTTCCTGATAAAGGTTTTAATAAGATTTGCAACAACCAGTTGATTTGTAGAGTTTGTAGAGTTGATTTGTAGAGTTCGTCAGTCACCCTTGAGTGACAAATTGTTGATTTTCGGAAGAGTTTGAGACGTTTCTGATTACATTTTCTGTTAGCCCAGAGCGCGAGTAGTACTCTGGTTTTCGGGGGTCGAGTGTAACCCCCTGCTGTATAATACAAGTGCATATACTATTGTTGTATTATTATTGTGTCTCCTGTGTCTTCCTGATTATTTAATAGTACGTTATATAGATAATAACTAGTGTCTCACTTCCGTGAGACTCCCTACTCCGGGAGCAGTACTCCCGGCCGTTGTAGGAGGCTAGTTAAAAGTCAGTGTTCCACCTGTTCACACTCGTGGAACTCCCTACTCCGGGAGAAGTACTCCCGGCCGTTGTAGGAGGCTGACTCCGAGGGCTCAGCCCCCGACACCTTTGCTAGTGTTCTCCTGGTCGCGACCAGTTGAACTCCCTGCCCCGGGAGAAGTACTCCCGGTCCGGTGCAGGAGGCTAGCGGAGAGAGAGCTTGGGTATACCGGTTAAATCCGTTCCCTTCCCCTGCTCGCTCCCCCCCTCGCTCCAGCGGAGAGGGTGGGACCCAACGATGCAAATATACGGGGTATACCGGCCTCTGGCCCCTCCCTTGCCCCGTCTGCTATCGTTACTGAGCCGGTCCCTGAATACCGGGCCTACCGGAGGTATTGGCACCGATAAGACCGCTCAGAATAAATCCGCACTGTACGTGCCGACCCTAGCGCTCTAGTGATTCACCGCAATATATCACGGCAACTCGCCAGCGTGATTATTCGCAATGAAAAAGAGCACGGCTAAGGGCCCGAGTGGTACCAAGGGTAAACCCATAAAAGGTACACCACACTCAAAATCATCGTCAGTCTCTGGACTCACGATTTCACCCGGTCCTCAGGCACGAGCTTCATCAGGAGACTCGACGCCTCGACCGACCACTGGACCGCTAGCCCAGGCTACTCCAGGGGGTGAACGGAAGCGAGGGGGGCCAGAGTCAAATCCCTCTGCGACCCTATCATCGCGTTCCAAACGCTCTGATCCCCCGCCGGTGTTGCGGGCGGGACCGGGGTTAGAGACCTCACGGGATACACCCCCCCAGCCCCATAGGGGGAGGGAATCCCAAACAACTTCATTTAGCGACCGCTGCTCGGGAGTTCCGAGGACGGACCCCTTAGCGGATCTTTCACGGGGGAGCGCGACGGAGAAGCGCCCAGCCTCCTCCACTGATAATTCTTCATCAACACCGAGGTTCAAGAAGAAAAAGAAAAAGGATTCTATATCCCCGGCGGTCTTTATGAAGGCGTTTGATTCTATCAGCACTTCACTGGCCGCGATCGCTCAACAGCAGTGGAGAGCGGCACCCGATCCACAGCGGGCACCCCCGCCGTCCACCTTCCCGGACCCGGACCCAGGATTAGTCGTTCAGGGACCGATCAGGGCAGCCCCAGTCGATCCCAGGCCCCCAGGCCCATCTGAGAGTATCGATAGCGGGCCGGAGATGCCCGGTTCCCCAACAGCCCTCTCACTACATCCCTCGACGACCTTCGGAGTCTCCGACGGGGAAGAACCCGGGGGGGAACTGAGCTCACGGGAGTCACGTGTACGCTCTGAGGAAGATGAAGCCGCAGACCCAAGCAGTTTCTCATCATTCGAAACTCAACTTCGGCTAGTACAACGGGACATGGTTCGGGTCCTCAAACTACTGACCGATGATAACCCGGAAGAACCATCGGGACATCGCTCCTTTAAGACAAGAACGGGAGGGGACGAAACGCGTACTACGCCGTTCCCGACCCTCCCACTGGATCGTCTTTGCGTGGATCGCATCAGGAGCACAGCCTCTCTTAAGAAATGGATCCCGCACACCAGAAGATCGAAAAATTATTTTCAGTACCCACAAAAGGACTGTGAGGACTTTTTTACAGTCCCCACCATACCATCAACCGCTAAAGACAAGCTCTCAAGCGATGGGGGTAAAGCCTCGGCGAAGGCGATCTTTGCCGATAAGGGTAAAGCTCGACTGGAAGAGCAGATGAAGAAAATCGATGAGGCCGCTCGTTTCGGTGCCAAAGCCAACGCCTTTCTCCTACTGCTATCAGAATACATTGTCTGCGCCTGTGAGGAGGGCGCATCCACCCCAGCGGACATGCTGGCGGTAGCCTTTCGTTGCCTGGAAGAGGGCCTCAGGATGTCCCTGGAGCAGTTTACCCGGATCTCGCTCCAGGCTACACGATCCCGAAGAACAAACGTCCTGGAGACGGTATACATCCCCTACGAAGGAGCAAAGAAAAAGTTGGAAGACATTTCTCTGCTGGGGAATGACCTCTTTGGGGGACAATTCCAAGAAGTCCTTGAGGCAGAGGCCAAACGGCTGAAGACCGCAGATAAACTGAACCTGCGGAAACCAACAGCGCCGAAGACTAAATTTGGGGGGAAGAAACCCATCAAAGTCGGCTTTACACCACGTCCGGCATTTCGCAAGGCCCTCAAGTCCCCCCACCAGCAGGCCCCTCGGGCACCTCCCAGCGCCGCTCCGGCGGCACCTCGCTACTCCCAGCCCACCCGTCAGAACTTCCAGACGAGCGGCAGGGGCCGTCGCGGCGGTAGACCCCCTCCCCTCCCCGCTACTCGGGGGGGTGGAACCGGTGACGCCCTACTCCCGACTCCGGCCCCCGACCCGGGACCCGTCGGGGGCCGCCTCAAAAATTTCGCAGGGTCCTGGGACAAAATCACGTCCGATGCATGGGTGCTCGCAACAATCAAATACGGCTACCGCTTGGAGTTTACGAGCACCCCTCCGTCGGACACCCTGGTTCGCAAAACGCCAGTTCCGGCGAACAGGGAAAAACGCCTGGCCCTAGAGAAAGAGATAACCTCCCTTTTAGAAAGGCAGGCGGTGCGCCCGGTGGCGGAATCAGAACAGTTCCTAGGGTTCCTTTCACCATTTTTTCTGACACCCAAAAAGGGTACCGCAGAATGGCGGCCAATCATAAATCTGAAACCGCTCAACCGGTTCATCAGACCGAGGCGCTTCCGGATGGAAACACTAAAAGTGATACTACATTCGCTCCCCAAAGCAGTGTGGGCAGCGTCCATCGACTTAAAAGATGCATATCTCCATATACCCATCTGGCCAGAACACTACCAATACCTCCGATTCAGATATCGGGAACACACATTGGAGTTCATGGCCCTCCCGTTCGGACTCTCGACGTCACCAAGGGTGTTCACAAGAGTCACGAGAGCAATCGCAGCCTACCTGCGCCGTCAGAACATCATGGACCTGTTCATATCCTCCACTACGGCCCCAGCGCGGGCATGGTTAAAACTCCTGGGCCTTATGGCCAGCCTGGTAGACCTGGTTCCATGGTGTCGCCTTCGAATGCGACCACTCCAATTACATCTCTTGTCACATTACAGGCCGAGAAGGGACGACATAGCCATTCTCGTGCCAATCAGCAATCACATCCACCCTCATCTTCGGTGGTGGCAACAAGAGAAAAATGTCAACTGCGGGCTGGGGTTTCCCCCGAGGGCTCCGCAAGTCACAATCTCAACCGACGCATCCAACAGGGGTTGGGGTGCATCCCTGGGTCCACGGCAGACAGCCGGAGAATGGGACAAGACTTTCAAGTCCCAACATATCAACAGCTTGGAACTCCAGGCGGTCTTCAATGCTCTGCGACATTTTCGAGCCGAGGTGAGGAACCGTACGGTCCTCATCAGAACGGACAACACAACAGTCGTGTCCTATATAAACAGACAGGGAGGCACGCGATCACCACAACTGTGCCTCCTCACCTGGGATCTATTCCGTTGGCTCATCCAGAACGAGACAATCCTGCACGCAACCCACATTCCAGGAGTGGAAAACACGGTGGCGGACGCACTGTCGAGGGGTACAGTGGTCCCCACAGAGTGGACTTTGCACAACGGGATAACTCAGCAGATTTTCGCGACAGCGGGTCGACCACATATAGACCTCTTTGCGACAGAAATAAATGCCAAACTCCCAGTATTCTGCGCAAGATTTCATCACCCCATGGCGTGGGCCACCGACGCCCTGGCCATAGATTGGACAGGCATGTTCGCATATGCATTTCCTCCGATATCCCTCCTCCAAAGAGTCATAGGGAAGATAGAACGGGAACCATGCAGAGTTCTCCTGATCGCTCCCTTCTGGCCACGCCAGCCATGGTTTCTGAGGCTAGTAAGACTCCTGATAGGGGACCAACCACACTCCCGCCTAACACACCCGGCGCCGGGAGACCTCCACTTGGCGTGCTGGCCACTGTCCAACGATCCCTCATCGCAGCAGGCCTTTCTGAGGAAGCTGCGGCCCTGGCAGCAAAGGGGCGCCGCCTATCCACACGAAAGATTTACGATAGTCGACTTCGACATTTTAGTCGGTGGTGCGCAGACCGATCGGTGGATCCAGTCACAGCATCTTTAACAGCGGTGTCAGACTTTCTAGTCTACCTCTTCAAGTCCCAACTGAAGGTAGCAACGATAAAAAATTATAGATCGGCCATAGCCGCGATCCATACGGGGTTCCCCGATGGCTCCGCAATCTCATCGAGCCCTGTACTGACACAACTACTTCGGGGCATGTTCAATGAAAGGCCCCCAAAACGGAGACTTGTCCCAGCCTGGGACCTGGGGCACGTGCTAGAAAACCTAGCAGCGCCGCCCTATGAACCAGCGAACCTATCATCGCTGTTACAACTTTCCACCAAGCTGGCCTTCCTTATAGCCGCAGCGTCGGCTAGACGGGGATGCGAAATACAGGCTCTAACGATCCAACCGGGACACATCAGGTGGGAACCGGGAGGGGTCCGCCTTGTCCCCAGGACTTCGTTCCTGACAAAGAACCAGACGGCAACTTTTACCCCGCCTGACATCTTCATTCCCGAAATTGCGTCAGTATCGTCGGTGCGATCAGACAGACTCTGGTGCCCCGTACGTTCCCTCAAATGGTACCTGGAGCGTACCAAATCACTGAGGGGAACTTGCGATCAATTATTTATCTCAACTACCCCCCCACACGGCCCGGCCTCCAAAGATACGGTCAAGCGTTGGATTGTATCAGCAATAAAGGCGGCCGTCCCCGACTGGCTGTCTGATAAGGATACTCGCAGTCAGGGAACCATACATGCACACGACGTCCGCGCCGTGTCCACATCCTGGGCGTTCTTCAGGGGAATTTCCTTTGCAGAAATATCACAAGCAGCTTGCTGGAAGGGCCCATCAACCTTTACCACCTGCTATCTGCGTGATGTGCTCCAGAACGAAGGTGCCTTTGGGAGAGCAGTGCTGTCAGCAACTCAACCCAGAAGGGAACCCCAGTCAGGTGATCTCTCCAGGTGACGCCAGGACAGAACTTGAGGTGAGAAAAAAAAAAAAAAAAAAAATCAATTAATTAAAAAAGAAAGAAAAAAAAGAAGATTTTTGTAAAGGCGTCTCGCCTACCCAACCTCCATGTTACGGTGCTATTCTATGCATAAGTAGTGGCTATTTGGGTAAGTGAATGAAATAGACTCCCCCACCACAGGAGTGTGGGATGAGTCTATGAATGATACTTACCCAAATAGCCTCCCCGCCCTCCTTCCCCACTCTCGGCTCGAGCTCAGGGTTACCCCTTGGGACGAGAAAAAGAAGGACGTAAGATGGCGGAGCTACTGTGTAGCATGCTGGGTGGGCGCGGGAGGGCGCCCTATTGGTTGTCAAATCTTTTAGCGAATTAGCCTGCCGGCTATGAAATATGCATAAGTAGTGGCTATTTGGGTAAGTATCATTCATAGACTCATCCCACACTCCTGTGGTGGGGGAGTTTAGATAATAACAAATTTTTTTTTAAGTACATTTTGCAGTGTGTCATGCAAGGTCACAACACCTTGTTACCAAGTAATTTTTTATTGCCATTAATTTTTCAGAGTCATTACCAAACGTATACAGACCCTTTAAATCAAAAATGTGCAAGCTCGTTTTGGTGTAATTTTATGAAAAATCTCTGAGCTGACAATCACAAGTATAAGTCAATATTTCATTGAGTTCCTAAGTACAATATCAATTGTGTTAATTCTGTGTGGTTTTTTTTTTACTGGAAGTAACAAAACATTCTGTGCACACTCTGGTGTTCAGGTCTTTGAAACATTCCCATGATATGTTTATATCGGACAATATTCAGCCACCTCCAATTGACGAGAAAAGGTTAGTTTATTTTGAACTAATGTCTGCGGAAGTTGTGAAGATTACAAATGTAAAAGAAGTTTAATTGCATTTAGTTTTTGACAGTAAAATACTGTTTTAGGATTTTCTGGCACTGATATTTTCTGACAGGGCTTTTAAATCATGTTGTATCTGAAGAGCTTAACCCTAACCATGCGAAATGCAACAATATGCACCAAATGGTAAAAGTTTTTGTAATCTGTTGCATTTGGCAGTCAACTCAGATGTCATTCTTTGACTGAATTTGTTGCATTTTGTTGTAGTCACCACTACACTTATGTGCATACTGTTGCATTTAGCAGGGCAAACCCCCTTGCTCAGTCCTAACACAAACAACATGCCTGCACAATGCAACAAAATCCCTTGTTGCATTTTGTTGCATTTGGCATGGTTCTCATTTCAACTGTGTTCTGTTGTATTTGGCAGGGTATGTGGAGGGACCCTGATGGGGGTTAGGGTTAGGGTTAAGAGTCCATGTTTAGCATTTACTCAACTTTTACTGTTTAGATAATAACAAAGTTTTGAAGTACATCAGGCATGGAACTTCATATTTGAGAGCGCAAGGCCATTTTCATTTTTGAAATGGGCTGTTCCATTGGAAAATCTTTAAGTCTATGGAAAACTTTTGAAGGGGCACCAAGGCCAAGACCAGGGCAACAGAGGCCATGGCCTACTGTAATTCTAGGCCTGGGTACATGTTGCAGTGTGTCTTACAAGGTTACAACACCTCAACCCAGGCCTGGAATTTTATCTTTGATAGGGCAAGGCCATTTTAATTTTGCAAAGGGCACTTCCATTGTACAATCTGAAAGTCTATTGGACACTTTTGAAGGGGCACCAAGGCCAAGACCAGGGGCAACAGAGGCCATGGCCTACGTGGCCTCCGTGTAATTCCAGGCCTGACAACCTCATTAGTTTTGTGGGTTGTATGCACAGGAAGGACAGCTAATATAAAATAGGTCCAGTCTTACAGTCCCATGACCTAGTTCCTGATCTGCACTGGTATTATGGTCTGAGGGAGTGTCTCTGCTCAACACCATTCGAAAGTTAAATCGTTAAATTAGTTGGTTATGCTTTAAAATACCAATGGTGTATCTTATCGTGTAATGGCATACTTGCCATTGTGGCGTGTCGTGGCCGAGCGGTCTAGTTCACCGGACCTAAGCTCTGTATAGACTGTGCAAGTCTCGCACGTATCGGAACGAGAAAACACGTCAAGTGAAGAACATTTTTTTCTCTGAAATCAAATCTTTGTTTTAAATTATATTCAATGATAAAATCTGAACAACAAAAATACTAATTACATGTTTATAAAGTCAGTTTTAGTTTTTATAATAAATACAAAAATAATGTGTTAATTATTATTGAAGCAAAATTAGAACTCTGGGACAAGGATGCTTATTTGATCTTAACTTTTCAGAAACCATACGTGGATTCGCGATGGTCACACGGGCGTAAAATTAATGCTTGGCGCAGTTTATAGAGGACCCTGACGCCTCAACAACCATAGAATGCTATGAAAAGGCTTCGCGTTGCAATTACAGCATCTGGCGATTATCATCGCGCATCCAAAACAAGCGTTTACGTAATTTTTGTGATCGGATGTGAGCCAAAATTCTTAATTTTTTGCAGTAACCGGAAGCTGAGGTCAAGTTTAATTATCGGGTTTTCTTCGTTATATTGTTGAATTGATTTTACTTTCATATTTTTTCTATCACTAAGTATTACATTCCCAACAACATATATAATTTTCATCGTCATAAACTACGTTAAACTAAAATAATTGACAAAACAAAATCTCGCCCACGTTAAACTCCATATGGTTGGGACCACAATGGTCCCGGAAGTTCAAATGTGCGCGAGACTTGCACAGTCTATTGTCAGCAGCAGAGTGTGGGTTCGATACCCGGTCATGACACTTGTGCCCTTGAGCAAGGCACTGAACCATAATTGCTTCGTAAAAAGTTGGGAAGGTAGTACATTTTGCTCTACCAGCCAGGCTCCTAGTGGATGATTCCCATGCCTACATCCTTACGGACTGTGAAGGGGGTAACCCTGTTTCAGCCCCAGGAGTAGGTTGCACGCCCCCCTGTGGGGTGTCGTGGCCGAGCGGTTAAGAGCGCCGGATTCAAGCTCTGGTGTTTGATCAGCAGAGTGTGGGTTCGAATCCCGGTCGTGACACTTGTGTCCTTGAGCAAGACACTTAACCATAAGCTTCTCTCCACCCAGGGGTAAATGGGTACCTGTGAGGGCAGAGATGGTTCTTGTGATTGATTTAGCCGAGTAGCGCATTAATGTTGCACAGGCTGTATACTCCCCAGGGAGCTGAGATGGTTTAAGGAATGATTTAAGGCCCAGTGACCAGGGGTAATAATGTATGTAAAGCGCATTGAGAGTTCTCCCAGAACTGAAATGCGCTCTATATGAACGTCATATTATTATTATTATGACAGTTGATTTGGGTCGACAGCCCAAATCAGTTAAGTGTAGGCCTCACCTTGAAGTGGCCATTCGGCCTTGTGATGTAAGGCGATCTCTCATAAAAAAAATAAAAAATAAAAAAGCTGTGTCTTATCGTGTAATGGCGTACTTGCCAAAGCTTGAAATTAAATATCTTATCTGTAATTGAATGTCTGACAGTGAGAGAGTCAAGTTAGCCTGTAAACTTAGGGATGAGTATGGGACGGTGCAGCATTTGCCACAGCCTAAAGAAGTTAAACCACCAGCCATCAAACAGAATGACATTCAACCACATTCCACAGTAATTTACCCCCTCCCCACCTTTTTTACAGCCCATCTTTGTATTTGTACATAAGTAATTTAGGTGAGGCAACCTGTCTTATCGAGTAAACCAAAGATTTTAAATCCAATAACAATGTCATTATTGTAAAGAGTCGGCGTGTCGTGGCTGAGCGGTTAAGAGCACTGCTCAAGCTCTGGTGTTTCTGATCAGCAGAGTATGGGTTCGAGTCCCGGTCATGTCACTTGTGTTCTTTTGCAAGGCGCTTAACCATAATTGCTTTGTCCTTTGGGTGGGACGTAAAGCCGTAGGGCCCGTGTGTTGTGTTATGCACTTAAAAGAACCCAGTTACACTTATCGCTAAGAAAAGGGGTTTGCCCTGGTGATTCTGGCAGTGGCTGCTGAATGTGCCGCAGCACCTTGTAAACCAATATCAGGTGCTACATAAATTGGTCTCACAACTCAAAAAATTCAAAAACCTGTCTTAGAATGTTTCCGTTTGTTCAAGCACCATGAGTACCTTATTGGTAGATGCATGCATTATATAAGACTATACATTATTAATAAGTAATTGGCAGGTTTAACAAACCATGTTTTTATGTCATACTATATGGTGGTTGGACGAAATGATTATAATTTGCTCGATTGTCTTTCTCTTGCAGGTTTTGAAGATATGCCGACACAAATAACTACAGGCTTTCAGTTTCCAAATGCACCAGGTAATATTTAGCAATAGATGCATCACTTTTTATTACAATTTCGCCTCGGGAGCTAATTTGTCAACTTCCAATACTGAGGGGAGCTAATATTGACTGTCTACCCAAAATAAGCCATGTTGTTTTACTATACATTATACTTCTCTCTAGTTCGACATCATTGAGCTCAGGAAAGCGCGACACAGTCTTTTTATGTCTTAGTAGCAAGTGATGTTCCTGCACGTGTACTACCGTAATTTCCTGCCGATAAGGCGCATTATGGCGCTGTACCTCAAATTACCAAAATAAAATTCAAAGATTATCAGATAAGGTGCCCCACCGAACAAGGCGCAATATATAATTTACATTGTACACGCTCGCGAAGTCACATACTGCTTGTACATCAACACATACAGGGTTCAATGTGATGGTATAAGCACTTCTTCGGTAAGTTTCGTCAAAAATGTGAACGGTTTAGGTTTTATTTTAAGCAAATTGTGACATGTAGAATTACCCTGGACGAAATAAACAAACTGTTTTGCAGTATAAATGAACTCAAGTGAAATCAGATAAGGCGCACCGGAAGATAAGACGCAGTGACTTTTTTGTACCTTCGAAAGTCAGATAAGACGCGTCTTATCCGCAGGAAATTACAGTATAAACTTCACCCACGTGCGTGCAAAGACAGTTCAATGATTGCTTCGCACGTGTGTTTAACCTGTGCGTGAATACTGGTGCGCTCTTGGTAATGTTGAATGGATCAGTGAGAATTTGACTCTTGATCATGATTATGTTTGAGGTATAATAATACTGACCGTCCACCCTCAAACCATGTTATATTTGTATGTTACTTAATTATTCTTAGGTGTGAAGCTATCTGCAGGTACTGCTGCCCATCAAAGTCCACTCAGTTAAAAGGCAGTGCAGGGTGTATTAGCAAACCTACCACCATCACAATCATGGTTAGTATTTAAACATAGAGGGGTTTGCCCTTAACTTGTTCAGTGACTAGCCGGCAGGACTAGTTAGCTTGTCATTTCACTAGTGCCCCAACTTGTTCACAAGTCTATAATTCACATTTTAAAATAGTGATGTTTGTCAATTACTGAAATAGCCAGCCGGACCAATTGGAGATGAATTCTGACTGGTCCTCAGGTGTTTCAATTAGCATTTGGCCAGCGGACCACTGTTAAAGGAGAACGCCGAGTCATAACCCACAAACATGTTGTGTTTAATTTAATATGTTTGCTTTGTTTGTGTCTGTAGCGGTATTAATTATAAGATAATTAATGTAATTCATAGCACAAAAGATAGCTTCTTGCACACATTTCCACCTTTTTATTAACCGTGAACAAAGATCTTGCAGTTAAACAAAATCCAGTGATAAACTATTATAAATGTGATGCTGTTTTGATTCTCAGACTGGACAGTGAAAAGACAGCAGCTAGTGTTGAGGAGATTCAGAGACATGCTGGGATACCAGAGAGGGCCGGACCTGTCCCATCCAAGGTAACTGACTATTAACCATTCACACACGAATTGTTTTTGATATTAGAAGTATAGGTCTTGGTAATTACTCCAAAAAGGAATCACCATAAAAGCTTCCTTGTTCAGAAGCACTGCAGCTGCTGATGATGTATTCAACATTTCGAGAAACGATTTCTCCTAAGGAATGTGGTTTCAGGGAAAGAGATTAAAAAAATTGTCAATATGAGAAATGTTTCTGCTTGAAGCGTTTTTCAGATTGTGTATTCCAATTTACGAATTGTTCTTCCTGAGTGGACATATCCGCTCCAGATTTTCGGCGAAATCTCAAAAACTTTTTGAACTGAAATTTCCACAGGTTAGTTTTATTGTATATGTCTACATTCACATAGAATTAAAACATAAAATTAATGGTTCCAAAAACCAAAAGTATACTTTGCCCTTAGAGGTAGGGTCATCATTTGGTAAGGACCCCCATTTTAAAATTTTTTTTCTCCCCGAAAGCTTTCTTGTTATTAGACGAATCACGCTTTCTACTTCTTTTGCATTAAAATCATACAACTCAAATAAATTTAATGAATGGTTTGTTAAATCCAAAAACTCTCGTTCTATGAAACTTCGCTAAAAAAAAACTCTCCAGTTCAATCCCACCATCCTTATTGTCATGTTGTGTGCATTTTAGAATTTTGAATGTTTTTCATGTCCTCCTGGATATGTGTGTGTGTTTTTATGTGCCCTGTTTTTTTTGGGTGCTTTGTACATGTTGTATGTTTCTTGACCTCCTAAATGCTTCTTTGTTTGATTCATTCTGTATTTTTAAACTGTTTACTTTAAAAAAATGCTATTGGTTTTCCTTATATCTTTTTATGTACAACTGTTTTGTAATTCAGCCGACTGGCTGCAATGAGCAGTTTTTTAATTAACCGTAATAATAATAATAATAATAATAATAATAATAATAATAATAATAATAATAATAATGTTACAAAGACGGTAAAATTATTTCGTCTGAATTACCCCCGTTGATTTAGAAACCAATAAACACATTTGAATCGGAGAAACGATTCGTGCATGAATCCTTTCTCAGATTTCTGAGGGTAGGTGTCCGTTCGTAAATGCTGCGGCTTGAGATTCAGTTCGTAGCCACTGTTAAGTACCTCACTAAACGTGGATGGATTCGACTTTTCGTGTTTTGCTGTTTTCTCAGCAAGTAGATATTTTATTCAGCTGAAACTTTCACAGGTGACTTTTATTGTATCATTCTTTATGATTTTGCCTATATATAGGTATTACATTGACACAAAAAACCCGATGATGACCCTACCTTTATAGGATTTGAGGCATTGCATGGTGAGGTATCAATATATATTTTGTTTGCGGTAACACCATGTGTATATCTACTTGCTAGGTAGATTTTGTTCTTTGAGAAGTTGTCGTGCTGCCGCAGAGTAGAATATTCGGAAATTCAGGAGACTTTTCAGTTCTGAAAAGAACTGTCTTGCTTATTAACTACTACCTGGGCGAGAGGTAGGAAACCGGGCGGGACTACTACTTTCGCTATGTTGATCGGGGGACTTCTGGTTAATAACTACACTGCCGCGGAGTATGGTTTGAAATATAAAGCCTTACACCAAAACTAGTATTGACTTCAAGTGATTTGTAAACTTGTCTCTTTTTTTCAGGCACTGGTCACAATTCAGGGAGGAAAGCAGTCTGGTTCTCTGGTTCCTAGAAAAGCACCCATAATGCCAAAGCCACAGTGGAGACCCCCATGGAAGCTTTACAGAGTTATTAGTGGTCATATTGGTTGGGTCCGTAGCATTGCTGTAGATCCTGGTAACCAGTGGTTCGTAACGGGGTCAAGTGACAGAGTCATCAAAATATGGGATTTGGTAAGTTCATCACAAAAAATTCCCTAATTACATAAAGGTTATATACCTGGCCTATAATTAGAATTATATGAGATAATGGAGGAGAGACTCAAACTGTAGATTGCCTCTCATAATGCAGTTTGATCCACCCTTTTGAAGTAATGGTATGGTCCTTCATTCGAATGTAAAACTTTAATCCCCCGCTGTGGCGCCAACTCCAAAACTCCAAAGCTTGAATTTCTGGTGATGACTTAATCATAATCAACCAGGTCAAAGTTTGCGCAATACAAGGACTATCGTTGACCATAGTTTGACTAGCCCGAACTCTGTCTAGTCGACGATAGTTGGACTACGCTAGTCCACTATTTGGAACCAGCCTACTGGGCTTGGCTGCATCACTGGTTATCAATAGCCGTTTTCATAGCACAGTGCAGAGTGGACCAGTTATCAGAAAATGATAACGCACGTTGAGCTGCTGGTCGCGTTGACATGACATGACTAGAGTCAACTTTTGTGCGCATGCCCATATCACTAAACAACCACTAGTTACTCATTGGTCCTTGCGCAAACTTGACCCAGGGTTATATCTGGGCACTGGGGGTCACAAAATAAACACTCCCTTGAACCATCTTGTAAATAGGTGATGTTGTCCAATCGTTGATCCATTGACAAAAACATGAGTGGAAGATACAGCCGAACCATAGACATTGAGTGGTCTGTACTGTAATCCAGTGCTTCCAATTATTGTAGAAATAATTGTACCTTAGCTAGAGATGTTTCCACGCAGAATTGAATTGTGTGTGAGTTTCTTTCTGCCAGGAGAGTAGAAGTTATTTCTTTTCGTTATCGTACGACAGGTGGTACGATGCTCATTGGAGCGCATCATTACGCATTACGCAATTCATTTAACATTGTACCATATATTTTCACCGAGGAGTCGATACCACTTGTTCACAAATCAGTCCCCACTGTTTTCTTGATTAAATGTTGTCACATCTATGTTACTCATGAGGAAGATTTAGAAAATAAAACTATTTTCTGATGGAAGTATAAAGGAAGAAATTATTTCTGACATGTTCTGCAAAATGCCTTTTGTGCAAGTGGATATTAGTGGAGGTTTTGCACAGCTGTTTCACGCTGCCTAAGTAATCCAGTTCATTTGTTGTGCTTTTTGTTATTACACCACTCATGTCAACAAAGCACGATCATGGGCGGCCAGTCTTGCGCTACTCCACTCACTACTCTGGCAATAAATGTTGTAAAATTGTCAGTTTTTGCCCTGGCAGTTAGCTCTTTCAAGCCTGTAATCCTTTTTAATGAGTTTTTACGTCAGATTGTAGGCACTATTTCCACTAAGTGTGACAAAATTTTGAAATTTTAGTATTTGTTTGATGCTTTTTCAAATGTTATGTTAAATCCATGGAAAAAATTACTCCAATAAATCTAAAAATATGAACACGTCGAGCATAGTCAGGAAATTTATTCACTACCCCTTTATCACTACAACAATTTTACATAATACAATCTTACTTTGGACTTTTGGACATTAGGTATTTTATTGGAAACCATTCACGAAAAACGTCAACTTTTATTTAATGTCACAATGCAGTGTGTGTTTACTGTGCACATCAGATGACTTTTTTCGCTTGTTCTCAAAAGCAGCAGCTGCCTCAAAACACACAAAGCGTGCACCAGTCACCTGCCTGTTGAAACGTATGGTTTTCCGGGAAGAGAGTTGACGACAACAAAAATGTTTTACTTAGAGTTCAGTTCATAAGATATTTATTTCTCTTTCAAATATGAGTTTCAAGTTCCACCAGATAGGTTTAACAAAAATTTGTAGGCTGTGTGCAAATCTATCCAGCATTTGACAATTACACTGCACCATCCATATGGTAAAGGTCTCGTCAAAAGATATAACGTACTCTCAAACTCAAGCTCAAGTGACTTTGCGCGGAAAGACCTTGAGATTGGGATCGATATGTTACCCCTCTTCTCTTTGCGTACCGCGAGACTCCTCAGTCAAGTTTAGAATACGCACCGTTCGAATTGCTATACGGTAGAACTGTTCGAGGGCCGCTGTCAATACTAAAGGGACTTTGGACAGGGAAAATTGCGAACACAAAAATCAAAACCACGTATCAGTACGTACTAGACTTACACGAACGCTTAGAACAAACTTGTGCGATGGCTCAAGAACACATACAGAAATCAGCTGACAAGTATACGAAATACTACAATGCAAAAGCTAGGGCAAGAAGTTTCAATCTAGGTGACCTTTTGTCATTACTTCTGCCAACTGATCACAACAAAGTGCTACTTCATTGGAAGGTCCCCTTCCTTGTTATATCAAAGATAGGTTCAGTAGAATATCGTATAGATTTTGGCTCAGGCAAATCTAAAACATTCCACGCGAATCTTCTGAAGAAATATGTCAGTAGACTCAGACTGTAAGAAAAACAAAACTCTGTGAAAACCATTGATAATGTTCACAGTGCAAAAAGCACAAATGAAATTCAAAGGGCAGATGAAAACCTTCTAGACCGTGTTTGTGTTAGTATCATTGAATGTGAGCAAAGCCCTGAAGTACATGAGCCACTTATACATGTATGGAAACAAAAACTGACAATGAAGATGTCATATAGGATTTGAGGCATTGCATGTTGGGTATCAATGTATATTTGGCTTGCGGTGACACCATGGTATATATCTACTTTGCTGTGTACATTTTTGTTCTTTGAAAACTTGTCTTGCTACATTCTACTGCCGCGGAGTAGATTTAAGAATTCGGAGACTATTCTACTGCCGCAAAGTAGATTTTGGGAATTCGGGAGACTACCAAGCTCTGAAAAGAACTGTCCTGCTTCTTAACTACTACCTGGGCGGAAGGTAGGAAATCGGTCGGGACTACTAGTTTCGCTTAGTGGATCGGGGGGGGGGGGGACTCCTTGTTATGTACTGTTCTTAATTGGTCTCAATGTTTGACTAGCTTGTCATAACTTTGCCATTTTTGCAAGCGAAGGAAACAGTAGAAGCTGTCCAAACTAGCAGTGAACTTAGTCCAGAACAAGTTCAACAAGCTAGAAGAATGTTGAGAATAACTACTGAGAAGTGATGACTCTCCTCCCCACGTATTTGTTTTAAACAATCCTTTCTTCTGTGGACCTCACAGAACAAATACACAAGTTGTGTTGATTGAGTGTGGGTTCGAATCCTGGTCTTTACACTTATGTCCTTAAAGGTATCGTACACATTTGGTAATGACTTAAAACAAATATTAGCATAAAAACTTACTTGGCAACAAGCAACGGAGAGCTGTTGATAGTATAAAACATTGTAGGAAACGACTCCCTCTGAAGTAACATAGTTTGTGAGAAAGAGGTAATTTCTCACTAAAATAATAAAAACTTCTTGCAAGAAGATTTTATTCCCATGTGAAAGCACACAAATTTGTACAACAAGGGTGTTTTTTCTTTCATCATTTTTTGCAACTTCGATGACCAATTGAGCCCAAATTTTCACAGGCTCATTATTCTATGCATATGTTGGGATACACCAAGTGAGAACACTGGTCTTTGACAATTTCCAAACGTGTTACTCTTCAGTGCCTTTAATTTAGCTGTACATGAAATTAGAGTTTCGTCGCCCGATCCGATTAGCAAACCATACCCGTTGCCTTATGCACACTTATTATGTGGGTCAGGCATGCCCCACGGGTTCATGAAATATTGCACATTATTCTAGTGCTGAGGAAATTGTGGAAAAGTCCCAGCATATTTGCCCCTCCCTGCATAGAAGGGTGCATTCCAGCTGTATAGGGGCTGCACGAAGGGCGGTTGGATGGTCGATTGTTGTGGCTGACCATAATGCTGAATTCTGGTGGGCGTTGATGAAGTATGGTGGGTGACAGTTTCTTGTTCTGGTGGGCATGGGTATGGCGGCCCAGTTCCACAGTCAATAGTGGGGTCAGTCCATGACGAGGCATGACCCGTTGAGCTTTCCTGTGAGGGGCCGGCTCATGACGAGACCGGTCCAGGGAGTTGAGTGCCACTTTCTACATCTTGCAGGATTTCCCACATTGCGGTAGCCAAGATGTTTTCAGCTTCTTTATCCAGTGGGAGAGGAATTGTCGCTGGAGCTAAAGAAGGACATTGTCAAAATCTCAAATACTAAATCCAATGGAAAAAAAATACGGATGAAAAATCTAAATCAGAGGCATAATGAAAGTAGGACTTGTAAAAGCAAAGACAGTGATGGCATGAGGTGCATTTTGGAGTTGGCGCCACAGCGGGGATTAAAAATTTACATTTGAATGAAGGACCATACCATTACTTCAAAAGGGTGGACCAGACTGCATTATGAGGGGCAAACTACAGTTTGAGTCTCTCCAACATTAGCAAAACGTAATTGCTTAAGAAGTGCCATCCAACTCCATTACAACTTGATTTTGAATATTTTGTGGAATCTTTTGTGGTCTTTTCTATGTAAATAACTGTATCTTTACTTTATTACTGTTTGCAACTTTGTTGTAAAGATAAACAATATCAACAAGACAAAGGTCTGGAATTGGGGATAACACATTCACCTCCAGAAAAAGAGATATTCCCAGCATGATTTCCAGTAACTTCTGTCCCTCTTTGTACAGGTGAAACGAAGCATAGCACGGTAGGTGCATGCCAGTGGAATTTCCGGGTGCACAATGGAATTTCCGGGTTGATACTCATGTCAGCTATCTGACTGACAGTGAACAATTGAGGGCACTCCGAAGTTGTTTCTGGCTTTTAAAAAACCTCCGCAAAAGGCTAGTACAGAAAAATTGGGCATTCTGACGTGAGGGGGTCAGTCAGTTTCAAAGATGCTGTCGCTAAACATATACTCAATATAAATTTTGACCCCACATTAACTTGGCTCCTCTCGCCCAGCACTGCGCCAGCTCTGGCTAGAAGCAATTTTAAACATTTTGCCGGAGGATTATGATGGTAGATGTAGATGCCGATGTTCATAGACCAATAATAAGTTAACATTTATGAACTTTTCAAGATGTAACTACAGTTTTCACTATCAAGGTCAATGATGATTTTATTTTAAACAGGTTGTGAGTGGCAGTCATGATTCGACAGTTCGTCTCTGGGATCTTGCAGCTGGAAAAAGTCGTGCAACACTGACAAATCACAAAAAGAGTGTCAGAGCTCTGGTCATCCACCCAAAGCTGTGAGTACAAGAGTTGATAATAAGGGCAATAACAGTGTGAGGAGTCGCTCCATTCACAGTGGCCAGCCACCAACCTGGGCCTAATTTCATAAAGCTGTTTAGAAGAAAATTCTGCTAAGCAAATTTCTTTGCTAAGCAAGAAATGAGTGGGATACCAGTCACATCAATGGTAACTGTATGGTATTTTGGCTGGTAACCTATTTTTCCTAAGCAAGAGTTTTCTGTGCTTAGCAAGTTTTTGTGTTTACATGCTACAGTGATGATTAAAGGTAGTTATCCAAACGAGGAACGGGTACCCGTGTGTCCCTCGGGAAAACTCGTTACCAAATACGAGCGATTACGTGCGCTTGCGAGCGATTACGAGCGATCGCGTGCGATCTCAAGCGATTGCGAGCGGGAGCGTGTTTTTCGGGGAGTACTCCCTTTCCATGTTGAATGAGGGCTTACGAGGAGCGCTCACGCGTAAACAATGACCTAAAGAGAATTCTTCAGTGATACCCGTTTGCCGATACTCTTCAGTGATACCCGTTTGCCGATACTCTTCAGTGATACCCGTTTGCCGATACTCTTCAGTGATACCCGTTTGCCGATAGCGTTGAACTGAGTGTAGTAGTTATTGTGTATGGTCCGATGTCTTGTGCCGTTCACACAGAGCACAGCAGTGTCTATAGTGCAGACCACACACATCACTTCGTTATTCGTGGCCTCGCTGACAGTACCGGCGGTATCCCTGTTGTCGGCATTTGGACGATTATAAGTTTAAAGCTTCTTTTGCTAGGACCTTGGTGGTAGAAACTTCTACCTCCATGCTAGAACTAATGCTTTTGAACACTCCCTTTTTATCAATTTCTCGTAAGTGTAGTTGCCTCTACGGCCGGTGTTCTCCACACGTGGGTTTTTGTGCTTACAAAGAGTGTCATTTCTACCTCCATGCTAGAACTAATGCTTTTGAACACTCCCTTTTTATAAATTTCTCGTAAGTGTAGTTGCCACTACGGCCGGTGTTCTCCACATGGGTTTTTAGAGTGCTTACAAAGAGTGTCACATATAGAGTGGGGGTATTTCAAAGAGTGGCTTATTTGTAATTTTGCCGTTCTGGAACTTGTGCATATTAGATAATTATGAATATACATGTATGGGTTGAAGTGTCTAAAAACCTTATTAAAACATTGCCGGTGTGGCACCTTTTCCCTTAATGTACCAATTAATCTACCAACGCAATGGGAAAATGGGGGGGTGGGGGGGGGGGGAGTTGGAGACACGATCTGCCACATACATTTAAGGGCATGGTTTTAAGAAAAGGTAGTGAGTCTTGCTTATTTCTTTTTAATCTGGGCGTTTAATATGTTTCTGCATGACACAAATGATACTCTGATAGAGATTAGCGTACAAGAAGAAACCTCAACACTTCAGTAAATTTGTTTTTGTTTGCTTATTATTTTATAGCTCCAGTTTTACCATCGTTGACCACGGAGGGAGGTAGAAAATGCGTTGACAAAAGTGTTGTTCTATGACTTTGTGAAGTTTAAGATTGTAAAGGCCGACCGTACTGATAAAATCCCCATTGTAAATCTTAAGTGCTCGTGAATCAAGAATTTGAAATTAAACATAGTAAAACAGCAAAACGATGACTTAATATAAGTCATTGTTTTTGGTCACTACCTCTCTTACCTGATCTGAGAACCCTCCAAATGAAAGGGGGAAAGAAAGAAAGAAAAAAGAAATGTAATGCAAATGCCCAGGCATAATGATTGTTGTTCGCCGACTAGGCCTTATCTTTTGATCAATTAAACTTGTAATACAATTTTCACTTTGTACGCTGCATCTGGCTAGGAGGGAGCAGCCCTCATACCATTATTTGTAGTTGCTATAATAATTCTTAGCCTATCAGATCCATGCCTTTTACCACAGTGTTGCCACATGGAGATGACCACAATGAGGCGGATGCGTGTCTGATAAACTTTTCCACGCATGCGCAAAATATGTTATAAAATGAAGTGTTATCGCGTGGAGGAAGGAACCCTCCATGGTTATCGCATCGTTAGTAAGTTCATGATTTCTGCCTCTCTATCGTTAGGTCATTTTCTAGAGAAAGACGCCTTTGAAGTTTGCAATTATGGTAAAGCGACTTTCACTCTATGCAAAACACCGCATCACTTTGCTGGATTCTGCGGGTAAAGGTCCAACAAGTATTTTGAAAGACCTCAAGGGGATGGTGTGACAGTTTCTTGACGGGGCCTTTGTTTGTTTCGACAAAAGTTTAAACAAACAGGCTCGTATGCCGATCGGCCAAGATCTGGACCCCCATCAAAGTTCCCGGCAGGTCTGGATCAACTGATTCATGATCTGTATGACAACGACGATGAGCTGTCCTCTCGCGATGTCTGCATCATTCTCGCAAACATCTTTCACATCGATGTGTCCGAGGCAACGATTCGTCGACGTTGGTTGAAGCTCGGATAATTCGGGACGCTATTAGCAGAAATGTCTTGATTTCTGTACTGATGCTCATACAACGTCGGGGGGAGACTTTCGACGATGTCATCTTTACGGATGAGTGTAGCATTCATCTGGACAAACACAGTAAGCTGACCTTCAGAAAAAAGAACAGACCGAGAAAGTTGAAGCCAAAGCCAAAGCATCCATTGAAGCTACATGTGTGGGCGGGAATTTCCAAAAAAGGAAAAACCCCAATGCTCGTGTTTAAAGACATCATGGATGGGGCATTCTCCAGAAAAGACATTCTGCAGGAAACCCTCTTGCCATATTTACGGAAGTATTTTAAAGATGGCCATCGCTTCCAACAAGACAACGACCCCAAGCATACATCTCATGACAACGTCCAGTTCATGAAGGATGCTGGCATCACCTGGATGAAAACTCCTGCAGAAAGTCCTGACCTTAACCCAATAGAGAATCTTTGGCATGAGCTGAAACACTTTTTGAGACGCCGAGTGAAGCCCAGTAGCACCAAGGAGGAGCTCATCCAAGGGATTCCGGGTCTTCTGGGAGACAAAGGTGACAGTTGCATCCTGCACAAAGTACATCGACCATTTGCAGGAGGTTATTCCGGCAGTTATCCGAAATGAAGGCAGAGCATCCGGCTACTAAGAAGACAAAACCAAGACCAACCGGCTCTTTTCAGAGCCACACATCTTCAAAAAAGAGATTTAATGTTTAGTCGTTAACTGTAAAATGTCAATAAAGATAAAGAGGAATCCCAGTACACTGTTATACACACAAACACACATTTGGATTATTGCTTGAATATTGAATGTTCCCAAACAATTTTAATTAATTATTTATTTTTCATTCAAGGAGTTTTCCCCAACGACTAAAACTTTTCGCTTTCCAATAGGCCCCAATAACTTTCTTTTTTAAATTTAAAACAAATGGGAGATGTATACAACATAAAACGGCCATCCTTAAACAAATTTAAACTTACTTTTTAACTGATGACAATTTTCATAAAACAAAAAAAGACCAAAACAAAATTCAGGTTTCAGCAGAAATGGAAAACTTTAAATGGGGAGTAAAACTTAAAAAGAAATAAAAACACAAGAGTGGAAAACATGGAAAAGTTGTTCATATTAGGCCTAGTCGAAAAAATTATACATGTTTATTTAAAAATCCCCAACATCGAAAAAGTCCGCCAACATTGTTTAACAATGTACAGTGTAGTGCTTAAAAAAAAAGCAATGGACCGAATGGCTTGAATTTAAAGCCTTCATTTTCAAAAATTGTCCGACTCCCCCTACCGTGCGTCGCTGTGCGACGAGCGATGCTAACACACCGATGTACTTTTTCTGATTCGCCCCACAGGAATTTATAATCGCCCCCAATGAAAAATGTTGCAAAAAATGCATGGGGAAATGCTATGTTTATATAGAGGGAAGAGTATACGTAGCCGTTCGAAAGCAGTTCATGGGTTGGGACCATGTGTGAACCATAACAAAATATTTGTATGGTATAGATTTATGCATTTGCAATCATGTACAATGCAAAGAGAGGTTTAGTTTGTGTGTTAAGCATGCCAAGAAAACAACAGTACCGGAAAGCACTCGGCATGTTTCGAAAAAGCTTAGGCCACTGGTCTTTGAAATTTACAAAAAGTATAAACTCCCTTTATAATTGTCTTTATTTTTGCTCGTAATAAAATAATAGTTCTTTTATATGCATTTATGTTGTGTTTACATTTCAATCCTATCCATGTTTTTTGCAGCGTTTATTTTATTATTAAGCTACGATATTTTGGGGGGTGTTTCATTTCAACAGCTTAAAGGGTGTTTGTAACATATGTAAGAGTAAAATATAAATGTTCACAGATTCACATGTAACTTACGTGGTATGATGGGAGACTCCCTTTGAAACATTGTTGCTTTAAATGCTATAGTTTTTGAGAAAGGAGTATAACAATTAGTTTTGATCTCGTGGGTAGAAACTGGATGTTTGAAACACCGAAAGCACTTCAGGTTTCCCCCACTTTTTTTCTTGGGATTGCAATGACCGAGTGAGCTTAAACTTTCACAGGTTTGTTGTTTCATGTTTATATTGGGATACACCAAGAGAGGATACTGGTCTTTGAAATTTACAAAAAGTATAAACTCCCTTTTAAATTGTCTTTTTTTTTGCTTGTATTAAAATAATTGTTCTTTTATGCGTTTATGTTGTGTTAACATTTCAATTATATCCCGTGTTTATGTAGCGTTTATTACGTTTGCTCTATTATTACCCTCAATCTATAAAGTGTCAATTAAACTAAAGTGTCGTGTGTAAAACTAAATGTTACATTATTAATCAATCATTTTGATCGTACTACAAAAAAGTATCTCCAGAAATCCATTTTCGTTTCTTGATCTCTTATCGTTAAAACTGTCTTGTTTACTTGTAAACTAAATAACATATGATTACATTACAAATAATACAATGCGTACGCAAAAGGTAACAATGATTAAAACAACAAATCTCTAAAAAATAAATGTATATATATAGATACAAGACGAACTAGATGTAATTGTATCACTTTTATTGAAGCCTTTGCCCATTTAAGTCAAGTAAATTCATCGCAGACAAAAGAAAACTACACGCAAAAATTAAAACAGTACCAGATAGAAAATACACTGCTGCTTTGCAGAGAATGATTGACGTTTGCAATGATACAAGTACCCCCCCCCCCGCCACTTTTTTCTGTGGTGCCGCTGCCGTGGGAGAACTCCACGCAACTAGTTGTTAGCCAATTAATTGCACAAGTTCCATTCAACTGAGGACGTCATTGGTTATTACGTTTTCAGGGCCATGCTTTCTGGCTGTATGACTGTGTGTGATGTCGCCACTGAATACGGTGTAATGTAACTTTACACCGCAGCCAGTTAAAACAGCTGATTTCTGTCCAAATAGATCGATTGCACCTTTTGCCGGAAAAGACTATGACCCTTTGATGTTTTAACACACATCTTTCCCAAAGACTTAAATAGTTGTACGAAATGCAACAAACAGATCTATGAAACCTCCAGCACATTGCTCCATTGTTTATTCTTACAATCGTTACGGGAGTCATCAACCATCACTAGTGAACTTCCATTTGAATTTTTACTTGGGTTAAAGATCTTCAGTTGGGAAAAGACGACTATCGTTCGTGGGTCAGTGACTCCTTGAAAAGTGCTCGCTCATTTGGCATTTCATTATCGAGCGATACCGAGCGATTGCGTGCGGTTGCATGCGATTGCGTGCGGTTGCGTGCGGTTGCGGGTGTTTGAGGGTAATTACGTGTACCTCATTCTCGCTCGTTGAAATTTGTTCTCACTCGTTCTGCTCCCTTTTCTTTTGGATAACTACCTTTGATCATCGCTGTATATGAAATTGGGCCTAGGTCATTACCATGTAGTGAAATAGACTGTGCAAGTCTCGCGCGTATCGGAACGAGAAAACACGTCGAAACGAAGAACTTTGTTTTTTCTAAAAATCAAATCTTTGTTTTAAATTATATCTAATCACAAACTCTGAACAACAAAAATACTCATTACATGTTTATATAATCAGTTTTAGTTTTTATAATAAATACACAAATAGTGTGTTAATTATTATTGAAACAAAATTAAAACTCTGGGACAAGGATGCTTATTTGATCTTAACTTTTCAGAAACCCCTTACGCGGATTCGCGAAGGTCACACGGGCGTAAATTTAACGCTTGACGCAGTTTTTAGAGGATGCTGATGCCTCAACAATCATGGATTGCTATGAAAAGGCTTCGCTTTGCAATTACAGCATCTGGCGGTTATCATCACGCATCCAAAACAAGCGTTTACGTAAGTTTTGTGATCGGAGGTGAGCACAAAATTCTTATTTTTTTTCAGTAACCGGAAGTTGAGGTCAAGTTTAATTATCGGGTTTTCTTCGTTATATTGTTGAATTGATTTTACTTTCATATTTTTTATAACTAAGTATTACATTCCCAACAACATATTTATTTTTCATGGTCATAAACCACGTTAAACTAAAATAATTGACAAAACAAAATCTTTCCCACGTAAATCTCCATATGGTTGGGACCACAATGGTCCCGGAAGTTCAAATATGCGCGAGACTTGCAGTCTATTGCCATTAATAAATACCTTTTTGAAAACAACCGGTAAAAATCATCAGAACTTTTGATTTTTCTTTCGCCGATATTTTTAGAATTGTTCTATTCATGTTCAAGGGCCATTCTTTAGACTGTTCAATTTTTGCGTGGGACCTAATATCTCTTACACATATTTGACTATTTATACCTGTTTTCAGAACCAGACTATGAGCTTTGAAAATTAACAGCACCTTAAATAGAAATGCTTTGGTTTGTGTTGGGTTTATGCTTTGCACTATGTTGGTTTCATGCGCGTACCAACTACCTTTAAATTGATACATTGTCTGGGTGTTCACGAGCATAGGTGGTATGCGCGTGCTTGTGGCACAATCTCTTCTTGCTAAAAAACAAAACAAAAACAATACGCACAATGAAAATAGTTGATTTGATTATTCAAGCAGAACAAGCACTAAGCGCACAGAAATTTTCAGTGGAGTGTCTTGGCCGAGCGGATAAGAACACCGAACTCAAGCTCTGGTGTTTCTGATCAGCAGAGTGTGGGTTCGAATCCCAGTCGTGACACTTGTGTCCTTAAGCAAGACACTTAACCACATGCTTCGTCCTTCGGATGGGACGTTAAGCCGTTGGTCCCGTGTGTTGTGTAATGCACGTAAAAGAACCCAGTGCACTAATCGTAAAGAGAAGGGGTTCGCCCCAGTGTTCCTGGTTTGATTGGCTGCATATTGCGCCACAGCACCTTGTAAACCATTACATGGTGCTGTGTAAAGGAGTAGGTCTCATACTTGTGTAGCCCCACAAACCTTTCAGGAAAATACTGAATGTTAAAGCGCCTTGAGCATCATTGGCGGATATGAGCGCTATATAAGAAGCCATTATTATCATTATTATTAATTTTTACGCAGCATGCTTTGTTTCCGGGCCATTTATTCGCTAGTTCACAGAGTCGGTCTTTATATCACATGTAAATACATCCACACATGACCAGTCTTCAACCAATCAGAGTGCATAAATTCTGCAAGGTGTTTAGTAATCATTGTTAATTAACTTGATACCACAATCACTTGTTTCATACCTAAACAAGGTAGACAAATTCAGTCAAAGTTCTGATGAAGGTAGTTTGTAACGGAATACAAATTAGTACATGTACATGTAGCCTTTACTGCAGGCAAAAACAGACCAACCTGAAGAATAGGATTGTTATGCATTTGACAACATTCTCACAAGTCTTAAGTTCCCTGCTGTGGGTAAAACATAGCAACATTTTGTTATTTTAAATTCCCCCCACCCCAAAATGAAATGATCCCGTCCAAAACATTCATTATGTGAACATTGTTGTCGGAGCTTCAGGCTGCACAGCACATACAAGGGGTGTCATGGCCGAGCGGTTCAGAGCATCGATTTCAAGTTCTGGTGGTGAAGTCATTGGGATGTGGGTTCGAGTCCCGGTCGTGACACTTGTGTCCTTGAGCAAGATGCTTTACTATACTCTTCACCCAGGGGTATAAATGGGTACCTGCGAGGTTGATATTGTGTTTGAAAAAGCCTTCTGAGCGCCACGGCAGCTCGGGGCTGTATACTCCCCAGGGAGCTGAGAAAGATTAAAGGAATGTTATTGGCCCAATGACCAGGGCACTAATGTAAAGGGCATTGATACGTTATTTTAAAATGCGCTATATATAAGAACTAGTTATTATTATTATTACATCCAACTTTATACAAAATTGACCAGGGTTTTGAATCTTGTTGTTTACAGACACATGATGGCATCTGCTTCCCAATACAACATTAAACAATGGAAGTTTCTAGTGGTCACAATGCTATTATAAACTGCTTGGCTGTCAATTCAGATGGTGTTCTTGTCTCTGGGGGTGAGCTAATTCAATTAATTTTTTATATTTTTGGATTAAGTATGTTGTATACCCATATGCATGATGTTGCATTGATAGGTTATACTACAAACTTAATAGAGGACCAGATTTAGACTTATCAGTTACACAAATTGCAAAAGTTTGTTTTATTGTTGATTCTTGTTTATTAGGTAGTTATTTATGACATATCCAAAGTGGGACAAGAGTTTTGACCCAGAAGTGACCTACTTTGCATATTTAAATTAGGTGGTAGTTTTCAAATTTTGAGGTAAATTATCTCTAAAACCATTCATTTTCAGGACAATAAGTGTATTAGAAGTGAAGAGAAACCTGACCTTGTTAATCTAAAAAACATATTTATTTCCTCAAATGACCTCTCTAAACAGCTAGGTCAAAGGTCAAGGTGCCAAAAATACGTAAAATGTGTTTTCTCAATTGATATGCATTATTACATTGCATATCATCATAGTATCATTAACATATAATGTATTCTTCGGTTTGAATGATTCCATCCTGTCCAAAATGACCTCTATCGATGGCATTCAATCTAATCAAAGAACTTCACACACCATCTACTTATTACAGCACACAAATATTCTTTCATAATTATACCCTTTTGAATAAACATTGTGCATTAATAACCAAGTTCGTCCAATTGGAATATTAGTGCAAAGTCCTTCTTTACATTTCCACAGAAGTCGGTGCAAAACAACCCATTTTTTTGCACGAACATATCATAGTATCACAATACTCCATACATTTACAGCGTTTTATTTTCAATAATGTGTCTGGGGCTGGATTGTTGTCCATTTTCTTCGGTAGCAAACGTTCACACTGGGTTTTCCAACCCCCAGTCATCAGGTTGCAGCGCTACTTTGCTGGTCCACACTTGGGTCTGCCGGGGTGTACTTGGTGTACTTGTCTACTGGGTCTACAATGGATCTACTGGGTCTACTGGGTCTACAATGGATCTACTGGGTCTACTGGGTATACTGGGTGTACTGGTTGTACTGGGTGTACTGGGTCACCTTGGTCTGACCCCGAGTAGACCCCAAGTAAACCAAGTAGACCCAGTAGAACTCAAAGACCCCCAGTAGACCCAGTAGACTCAAAGTAGACCCAGTTGACCCAGCAGACCCAGAGACCCCCAGTAGACCCAGTAGACCCAGTAGACACAGTAGACCCAGTAGACCCAGTAGAGACAGTAGATCCAGTAGACCCCAAGTAGACCCCAAGTAGACCCCCAGTAAACCTAGTATACCCAATAGACCCAGTAGACCCCCAGTGGACCCCAAGTAGACCCAGTAGACCCAGAGACCCCCAGAAGACCCAGTAGACCCCAAGTAGACCCCAAGTCGACCAAGTAAACCCAGTAGAACTAGTAGACACCAAGTAGACCCAGTAGACTCAAAGTAGACCCAGTAGACCCAACAGACCCATTAGACCCAGAGACCCCAAGTAGACCCCAAGTAGACCCCAAGTAGACCCCAGTAGACCCAGTAGACCCAGTAGACCCCCAGTAGACCCCCATAGACCCCCGTAGACCTCGTAGACCCAATAGACCAAGGAGACCCAGTAGACCCCCAGTAGACCCCAAGTAGACCCACTAGACCCAATAGACCCAGAGACACCCAGAAGACCCAGTAGACCCCAAATAGACCCCAAGTAGACCAAGTAGACCCAGTAGAACTCGTAGACCCCCAGTAGACCCACTAGATAAAAAAGAGTAGACCCAGTAGACCCAGAGACTCCCAGTAGACCCAGAGACCTCCAGTAGGCACAGTAGACCCAGTAGACACAGTAGACCCAGTAGACCCAGAGACCCCCAGAAGACCCAGTAGACCCCAAGTCGACCAAGTAAACCCAGTAGAACTAGTAGACACCAAGTAGACCCAGTAGACTCAAAGTAGACCCAGAAACCCCCAGTAGGCACAGTAGACCCAGTAGACACAGTAGACCCAGAACCCCCAGTAGACCCAGTAGACCCAGTAGACCCCAAGTAGACCCAGTAGACCCAGTAGACCCAATAGACCCAGATAGACCCAGTAGACCCCCAGTAGACCCCAAGTAGACCCCAGTAAACCTAGTAGACCCAATAGACCCAGTAAACCCCCAGTAGACCCCAAGTAGACCAAGTAAACCCAGTAGAACTCGTAGACCCCAAGTAGACCCAGTAGACTCAAAGTAGACCCAGTAGACCCCAAGTAGACCCCCAGTAGACCTAGTAGACCCAATAGACCAAGTAGACCCAGTAGACCCCCAGTAGACCCAGAGACCCCCAGTAGACCCAGAGACCCCCAGTAGGCACAGTAGACCCAGAAGACACAGTAGACCCAGTAGACCCAGAGACCCCCAGTAGACCCAGTAGACCCAATAGACCCAGTAGACACAGTAGACACAGTAGACCCAGTAGACACAGTAGACCCAGTAGACCCCCAGTAGACCCCAAGTAGACCCAGTAGACCCAATAGACCCAGATAGACCCAGTAGACACAGTAGACCCAGTAGGCACAGTAGACCCAGTAGACCCAGTAGACCCAGTAGACCCAGAGACCCCCAGTAGACCCAGTAGACCCCACATAGACCCCAAGTAGACCAAGTAGACCCAGTAGACCCAGAGCCCACAGTAGACCCAGTAGACCCAGAGACACCCAGAAGACCCAGTAGACCCCACATAGACCCTAAGTAGACCAAGTAGACCCAGTAAACCCAGAGCCCCCAGTAGACCCAGTAGACCCAGTAGACCCCAAGTAGACCCAGTAGACCCAGTAGACCCAATAGACCAAGTAGACCCCCAGTAGACCCCAAGTTGGCCCACAGTAGACCTAGTAGACCCAATAGACCAAGTAGACCCAGTAGACCCCCAGTAGACCCCAAGTAGACCCAGTAGACCCAATAGACCCAGAGACACCCAGAAGACCCAGTGGACCCCAAATAGACCCCAAGTAGACAAAGTAGACCCAGTAGAACTCGTAGACCCCCAGTAGACCCAGTAGAAAAAAAGAGTAGACCCAGTAGACCCCACGTAGACCCAGTAGACCCAGAGACCCCCAGAAGACCCATTAGACCCCAAGTAGACCCCAAGTCGACCAAGTAAACCCAGTAGAACTAGTAGACACCAAGTAGACCCAGTAGACTCAAAGTAGACCCAGAGACGCCAGTAGGCACAGTAGACCCAGTAGACACAGTAGACCCAGAGCCCCCAGTAGACCCAGTAGACCCAGTAGACCCAATAGACCCAGAAAGACCCAGTAGACCCCCAGTAGACTCCAAGTAGACCCCAGTAAACCTAGTAGACCCAATAGACCCAGATAGACCCAGTAGACCCCCAGTAGACCCCAAGTAGACCAAGTAAACCCAGTAGAACTCGTAGACCCCAAGTAGACCCAGTAGACTCAAAGTAGACCCAGTAGACCCAGTAGACCCAGTAGACCCCAAGTAGACCCCCAGTAGACATAGTAGACCCAATAGACCAAGTAGACCCAGTAGACCCCCAGTAGACCCCAAGTAGACCCAGTAGACCCAGAGACCCCCAGTAGACCCAGAGACCCCCAGTAGGCACAGTAGACCCAGTAGACACAGTAGACCCAGTAGACCCAGACACCCCAGTAGACCCAGTAGACCCAATAGACACAGTAGACACAGTAGACCCAGTAGACACAGTAGACACAGTAGACCCAGTAGACCCAGTAGACCCCAAGTAGACCCAGTAGACCTAATAGACCCAGATAGACCCAGTAGACCCCCAGTAGACCCCCAGTAGACCCAGAGACCCCCAGTAGGCACAGTAGACCCAGTAGACACAGTAGACCCAGTAGACCCAGACACCCCCAGTAGACCCAATAGACCCAGAGACCCCCAGTAGACCCAGTAGACCCAATAGACACAGTAGACACAGTAGACCCAGTAGACACAGTAGACCCAGTAGACCCAGTAGACCCCAAGTAGACACAGTAGACCCAGTAGACACAGTAGACCCAGTAGACCCAGTAGACCCCCAGTAAACCCCCAGTAGACCCGAAGTAGACCCCCAGTAAACCTAGTAGACCCAATAGACCAAGTAGACCCAGTAGACCCAGAGACCCCAAATAGACCCCAAGTAGACCCCAGTATACCCAGTAGACCCAGTAGACCCCAAGTAGACCCCCAGTAGACCTAGTAGACCCAATAGACCAAGTAGACCCAGTAGACCCCAAGTAGACCCCAAGTAGACCCAGTAGACCCAGTAGACCCAGAGACACCCAGAAGACCCAGTAGACCCCCAGAAGACCCAGTAGACCCCAAATAGACCCAAAGTAGACCAAGTAGACCCAGTAGAACTCGTAGACCCCCAGTAGACCCAGTAGACTCAAAGTAGACCCAGTAGACCCAGAAACCCTAAGTAGACCCAGTAGAACTCGTAGACCCCCATTAGACCCAGTAGACTCAAAGTAGATCCAGTAGACCCAATAGACCCATTAGACCCAGAGACCCCAAGTAGACCCCAAGTAGACCCCAAGTAGACCCCACTAGACCCAGTAGACCCAGTAGACCCCCAGTAGACCCCAAGTTGGCCCACAGTAGACCTAGTAGACCCAATAGACCAAGTAGACCCAGTAGACCCCCAGTAGACCCCAAGTAGACCCAGTAGACCCAATAGACCCAGAGACACCCAGAAGACCCAGTAGACCCCAAATAGACCCCAAGTAGACCAAGTAGACCCAGTAGAACTCGTAGACCCCCAGTAGACCCAGTAGAAAAAAAAGAGTAGACCCAGTAGACCCAGAGACTCCCAGTAGACCCAGAGACCCCCAGTAGGCACAGTAGACCCAGTAGACACAGTAGACCCAGTAGACCCAGAGACCCCCAGAAGACCCAGTAGACCCCAAGTAGACCCCAAGTCGACCAAGTAAACCCAGTAGAACTAGTAGACACCAAGTAGACACCAAGTAGACCCAGTAGACTCAGAGTAGACCCAGAGACCCCCAGTAGGCACAGTAGACCCAGTAGACACAGTAGACCCAGAGCCCCCAGTAGACCCAGTAGACCCAGTAGACCCCAAGTAGACCCAGTAGACCCAGTAGACCCAATAGACCCAGATAGACCCAGTAGACCCCCAGTAGACCCCAAGTAGACCCAAGTAAACCTAGTAGACCCAAGTAAACCTAGTAGACCCAATAGACCCAGATAGACCCAGTAGACCCAGTAGACACCAAGTAGACCAAGTAAACCCAGTAGAACTCGTAGACCCCAAGTAGACCCAGTAGACTCAAAGTAGACCCAGTAGACCCAGTAGACCCAGTAGCCCCAGTAGACCCCAAGTAGACCCCCAGTAGACCTAGTAGACCCAATAGACCAAGTAGACCCAGTAGACCCCCAGTAGACCCCAAGTAGACCCAGTAGACCCAGAGACCCCCAGTAGACCCAGAGACCCCCAGTAGGCACAGTAGACCCAGTAGACACAGTAGACCCAGTAGACCCAGAGACCCCCAGTAGACCCAGTAGACCCAATAGACCCAGTAGACACAGTAGACACAGTAGACCCAGTAGACACAGTAGACCCAGTAGACCCCCAGTAGACCCCAAGTAGACCCAGTAGACCCAATAGACCCAGATAGACCCAGTAGACCCCCAGTAGACCGCCAGTAGACCCAGTAGACCCAGAGACCCCCAGTAGACCCAGAGACCCCCAGTAGGCACAGTAGGCCCAGTAGACACAGTAGACCCAGTAGACCCAGAGACCCCCAGTAGACCCAGTAGACCCAATAGACCCAGTAGACCCAGTAGACCCAGTAGACACAGTAGACCCAGTAGACCCAGTAGACCCCCAGTAGACCCCAAGTAGACCCAGTAGACCCAACAGACCCAGATAGACCCAGTAGACACAGTAGACCCAGTAGACACAGTAGACCCAGTAGACACAGTAGACCTAGTAGACCCAGAGACCCCCAGTAGACCCCAAGTAGACCCTAGTATACCCCGTAGACCCAGTAGACCCCAAGTAGACCCCCAGTAGACCCAGTAGACGCAGTAGACCCAGTAGACCCAGAGACACCCAGAAGACCCAGTAGACACTTCATAGACCCCAAGTAGACCAAGTAGACCCAGAGCCCCCAGTAGACCCAGTAGACCCAGTAGACCCAGTAGACCCAGTAGACCCAATAGACCTAGATAGACCCAGTAGACCCCCAGTAGACCCCAAGTAGACCCCAGTAAACCTAGTAGACCCAATAGACCCAGATAGACCCAGTAGACCCCCAGTAGACCCCAAGTAGACCCCAGTAAACCTAGTAGACCCAATAGACCCAGAGACCCCCAGCAGACCCAGAGACCCCCAGTAGGCACAGTAGACCCAGTAGACACAGTAGACCCAGTAGACCCAGAGACCCCAGTAGACCCAGTAGACCCAATAGACCCAGTAGACACAGTAGACCCAGTAGACACAGTAGACCCAATAGACCCAGTAGACCCCCAGTGGACCCCAAGTAGACCCCAGTAAACCTAGTAGACCCAATAGACCCAGATAGACCCAGTAGACCCCCAGTAGACCCCAAGTAGACCCCAGTAAACCTAGTAGACCCAATAGACCCAGATAGACCCAGTAGACCCCAAGTAGACCCCAAGTAGACCCCAGTAAACCTAGTAGACCCAATAGACCCAGAGACCCCCAGTAGACCCAGAGACCCCCAGTAGGCACAGTAGACCCAGTAGACACAGTAGACCCAGTAGACCCAGAGACCCCAGTAGACCCAGTAGACCCAATAGACCCAGTAGACACAGTAGACCCAGTAGACACAGTAGACCCAGTAGACCCAGTAGACCCCCAGTGGACCCCAAGTAGACCCCAGTAAACCTAGTAGACCCAATAGACCCAGATAGACCCAGTAGACCCCCAGTATACCCCAAGTAGACCCAGTAGACCCAATACCCCCCCCAGATGAATCCCAGTAGACCCCAAGTAGACCCCAAGTAGACCAAGTAAACCCAGTAGAACTCGTAGACCCAAAGTAGACCCAGTAGACTCAAAGTAGACCCAGTAGACCCCAAGTAGATCCCCAGTAGACCTAGTAGTCCCAATAGACCAAGTAGACCCAGTAGACCCCCAGTAGACCCCAAGTAGACCCAGTAGACCCAGTAGACCCAGAGACCCCCAGTAGACCAAGAGACCCCCAGTAGGCACAGTAGACCCAGTAGACACAGTAGACCCAGTAGACCCAGAGAACCCCAGTAGACCCAGTAGACCCAGTAGACACAGTAGACCCAGTAGACACAGTAGACCCCAAGTAGACCCAGTAGACCCAATAGACCCAGATAGACCCAGTAGACCCCCAGTAGACCCCAAGTAGATCCAGTAGACCCGGTTTCCCCTCCCCAGAAGACCCAGTAGACCCGAAGTATTCCCCAAGTAGACCAAGTTAACCCAGTAGAACTTGTAGACCCCAAGTAGACCCAGTAGACTCAAAGTAGACCCAGTAGACCTAGTAGACCAAGAGACCCCTAGTAGACCCCAAGTAGACCCCAGTAGACCCAGTAGACCCAGTAGAACTCGTAGACCCCCAGTAGACCCAGTAGACTCAAGGTAGACCCAGTAGACCCAATAGACCCATTAGACCCAAAGACCCCAAGTAGACCCCAAGTAGACCCCAAGTAAGACCCATTAGACCCAGTAGACCCAGTAGACCCCCAGTAGACCCCAAGTAGACCCCAGTAGACCTAGTAGACCCAATAGACCAAGTAGACCCAGTAGACCCCAATAGACCCCAAGTAGACCCCAAGTAGACCCAGTAGACCCAGTAGACCCAGAGACACCCAGAAGACCCAGTAGACCCCAAATAGACCCCAAGTAGACCAAGTAGACCCAGTAGAACTCGTAGACCCCCAGTAGACCCAGTATACTCCTAGTAGACCCAGTAGACCCAGTAGACCCAGAGACCCCCATTAGACCCAGAGACCCCCAGTAGGCACAGTAGACCCAGTAGACACAATAGACCCAGTAGACCCAGTAGACCCAGAGACCCCAGTAGACCCAATAGACCCAGTAGACCCAATAGACCCAGTAGACACAGTAGACCCAGTAGACACAGTAGACCCATTAGACCCAGTAGACCCCCAGTAGACAAATACTCTACCAATTCAAAATTGCTGGTCCTTGTGTTTTAATGTAAACTCATTTGTAAATTAACTCATTTGTAAATGAGTAGACCCCCAGTAGACCCCAAGTAGACCCCAGTAAACCTAGTAGACCCAATAGACCCAGAGACCACCAGTAGACCCAGAGACCCCCAGTAGGCACAGTAGACCCAGTAGACACAGTAGACCCAGTAGACCCAGAGACCCCAGTAGACCCAGTAGACCCAATAGACCCAGTAGTCACAGTAGACCCAGTAGACACAGTAGACCCAGTAGACCCAGTAGACCCCCAGTGGACCCCAAGTAGACCCCAGTAAACCTAGTAGACCCAATAGACCCAGATAGACCCAGTAGACCCCCAGTATACCCCAAGTAGACCCAGTAGACCCAATACCCCCCAGATGAATCCCAGTAGACCGCAAGTAGACCCCAAGTAGACCAAGTAAACCCAGTAGAACTCGTAGACCCAAAGTAGACCCAGTAGACTCAAAGTAGACCCAGTAGACCCAGTAGACCCCAAGTAGACCCCCAGTAGACCTAGTAGTCCCAATAGACCAAGTAGACCCAGTAGACCCCCAGTAGACCCCAAGTAGACCCAGTAGACCCAGTAGACCCAGAGACCCCCAGTAGACCAAGAGACCCCCAGTAGGCACAGTAGACCCAGTAGACACAGTAGACCCAGTAGACCCAGAGAACCCCAGTAGACCCAGTAGACCCAGTAGACACAGTAGACCCAGTAGACACAGTAGACCCCAAGTAGACCCAGTAGACCCAATAGACCCAGATAGACCCAGTAGACCCCCAGTAGACCCCAAGTAGATCCAGTAGACCCGGTTTCCCCTCCCCAGAAGACCCAGTAGACCCGAAGTATTCCCCAAGTAGACCAAGTAAACCCAGTAGAACTTGTAGACCCCAAGTAGACCCAGTAGACTCAAAGTAGACCCAGTAGACCTAGTAGACCAAGAGACCCCAAGTAGACCCCAAGTAGACCCCAGTAGACCCAGTAGACCCAGTAGACCCAGTAGACCCCCAGTAGACTCAAAGTAGACCCAGTAGACCCAGTAGACCCAGAGACCCCAAGTAGACCCAGTAGAACTCGTAGACCCCCAGTAGACCCAGTAGACTCAAGGTAGACCCAGTTGACCCAATAGACCCATTAGACCCAAAGACCCCAAGTAGACCCCAAGTAGACCCCAAGTAAGACCCATTAGACCCAGTAGACCCAGTAGACCCCCAGTAGACCCCAAGTAGACCCCAGTAGACCTAGTAGACCCAATAGACCTAGTAGACCCAGTAGACCCCCAGTAGACCCCCAGTAGACCCCAAGTAGACCCAGTAGACCCAGTAGACCCAGAGACACCCAGAAGACCCAGTAGACCCCAAATAGACCCCAAGTAGACCAAGTAGACCCAGTAGAACTCGTAGACCCCCAGTAGACCCAGTATACTCCTAGTAGACCCAGTAGACCCAGTAGACCCAGAGACCCCCATTAGACCCAGAGACCCCCAGTAGGCACAGTAGACCCAGTAGACACAATAGACCCAGTAGACCCAGTAGACCCAGAGAGCCCAGTAGACCCAATAGACCCAGTAGACCCAATAGACCCAGTAGACACAGTAGACCCAGTAGACACAGTAGACCCATTAGACCCAGTAGACCCCCAGTAGACAAATACTCTACCAATTCAAAATTGCTGGTCCTTGTGTTTTAATGTAAACTCATTTGTAAATTAACTCATTTGTAAATGTAAACTCGGGGGTAAATGGGTACCTGTGAGGGCAGAGATGGTTCTTGTGATTGATTTAGCTTGGTGCGCTACATACTTGGCAGCACAGGGAGCTGAGATGGTTTAAGGAATAAAAATATATGGCCCAGTGACCAGGGGTAATAATATTTGAAGCGCAATGATCACTCTTTGGAATTGCGCTATATAAGAGTCAATATTATTATTTGAGATTATCAACTGTACTTCTGTGTACAGTGGACTGATCATAGGTATCATGCCAGTTGATAAATTTTCATTTTAAAAATAGAAACAAAATATGCAGGATTTTGAACTAAAGCATCATTATAAAACTTGGCGAAAGTCTTTGCACCCAACCATCCTGCAGTCTGTAAGACTAGTTGCTGAATAGAGGCATGCTCATACACTATGAGTTGTAAAGACACTTGTGTGTCTATTCCTGTATTCTTAAAGGCAGGATGTACTTTTGGTAATTACTCCGACACAAGTTAGTGAATGTAAAAACTTACTTGGTAAAGAGCACTAGAGAGCTGTTGATATTATAAAACAATTTGTCAAAATGTATCAAACGAATAAGGATCATTCCTGATGAAGAAAAACATTTGTACATCTTACAAAGAACGTACATCTGAAAAGACAAACTTTTAAAGCTTTGTTTAGAGACACTCTAAGCTGGTGAATTAGAGATATGCTAAAAGGCAGGGGTATACTTTTGGTAATTGTCAAAGACCAGTATCCTCACTTGGTGTATCCCAACATATGCATAAAATAACAAACCTGTGAAAATTTGGGATCAATTGGTTATCTAAGTTGCAAGAAAATAATGAAAGAAAGAAAACCCTTGCAAAGAATTGTGGGCTTTCAGATGCTGTCTCAGATTCAGAATTTTGGGTGAAAAATTACCTCCTTCCAGGGCTCGAATTTTGGGAAAAAATCCACAAGACCGCAGGGCTTGCTTGTTGCTCAGAATTTTTACTGGACCGGAACATTTTTTACAAGACCGAAGTCTTATGAGAAGAAGAAATCAAAAACGCAACAAAAACACACCAAAAGTTAACTTGTTTTTTCATACTTCTGCGCCTGTGCAAGTTTTTCACTTGCAGATTGCTTAACAGGCAGTTTTGGCTTTGAAACCCCTTGGAGAAATTTCCACATACCTTCTTTTTACACGACGTTTGCTGCCATAGAATAAATGAAAATAAGTTTTGACGATCGTTTTGACAGGTCAACACTGTTGTCAAAATTTAACATACGAAGCATGAAAAGACATGTGGAAACAAGACGTTACTTTTAATCCATGCAACACAGGGATGTGTGGTGTTGAAAGAATACAACCTATACGTCATTAATACGATTTCAACAATGTATAATTGGTTGGTGTAAGGTATCAGACTTTAAAGTGACATCATGACATGCACATGGTCAGTGGTAAATGAATGAAGCGCTGTACTGTGGTGTTCCCCCTGGGCGCCTAAAGCATGGTTTGAGCCCAGTGCAGTGGTCTTGGGCATGAGCAAACTGGATAGGGAACTTTGCAGCACGAAGAACGGTTGGCCGGATTGGATGTTCCTCGCTCGGAAATAATTTGACGACAACAAATAATACAAAAAAAATTCAAACTGAGATTTAAATACATTTATTTAATGAAAGATTATGCATTTCATGTAATAATAATACTTTTATTATGTAAAAAAAATACCCAATACACAAGATCGCCGGACTTGTTCGATATAAAGTTTACTGGACCGACGCTAAAATCACTGGCCTCGGGCCTGCGGTCCAGTGTTAATTTCGAGCCCTGCCTTCTCTAAAACTACATTACTTCAAAGGGTGTCGTTCTTAACAATGTTTTTTAATACCAATAGCTCCGCAGTGTTCTTTTTACCAAGTAAGTTTTATGGTCATTAACTTGTGGAGTAATTACCAAAAGTACACCCTGCCTTTAAATCTCATGACAAAAGTGGTTACTTTCAATTAGACTTTGAGTCTTTACAAAACATATATGAAAACAAAATTCTCAAGTACATCCTAAAAGAAAATTCATTTAGCGTATCATCTATTGGCTTCTTGTAATCACTGTAACCAACCTTAGTTAAATGGGTGTGGCTCGTGGTAGAATCGTGTCACATTTTCCAACATGGTGGAGACTGTTTTAAGCTGAGATTAAACATAAAGCAATAACTCTATTACTATTACTGGTGAATTTATGTGTGTTTCAAATCAATGTAACATTTATTTCCATACTGACAAAAATAGACAGAATCATTTGGACACAAAATATAGCAGTGCACACAAGACCATGACCAATGAAAAAGAGGATGAACAATAAAACAATAGAAGCTGTGAGTAAGGAGGCTGTTCAAATAAGCAAAATAATAAATAACAAATATAAACAGATAAACATGAGACAATGCAAAGTGAATCGGTAAGGAGCTAGTAAAACAGATAATGCCAGGGCATAATGACCCAAACAAAGAGCAGCTAAAAAGAGAGCTGAAAACGAGCAGTGGTGTTTAAAATGACAGTAAAGTTAGTTTGATATTCACATAGGTTTGTACAGCTTTTGTCTACAATTGCTATTTTGATATTGGACATTAACATATGGTTTGTACAGTGAATGTCTACTTTTTATTTGGAGATTGGACATTGCTGTACAAACCTATGTGAATGTCCAATGTCCAATATCGAAACAGCAAAGTTAGACATTCGCTGTACCAACCTATTTGAATGTCCAATGTCCAATATATCAAACTAACTTTACTGTCATGTGTTTAAGAAGTGTTATTTGAATCCCAAACCATGGTTTGCTTCTAAATCATCATTGTAATCAGGTGACAATGGGAGCCTACATTTCTGGGACTGGCGGACAGGCTATAATTTTCAGCGTAACCCAGGCCCCAATCCAACCTGGTTCAATGGACAGTGAGGCTGGAATATTCGCCTGCATGTTTGATAACAGCCAGAATAGACTCATCACGGCAGAGGCAGACAAAACTATTAAGATATACAAGGAGGACGAGGAAGCGGTGAGGAAATGTCTTGTTCATGTCGTTTGTCTTATGATTGTTTTAGACATGAAACTTATTGCTATCACAGTCCAACTAAAAAATCTACGCTGCGGCAGTAGAATAGTCTCCTGAATTCCAAAATGTACTCCGCGGCCGTAGAATAAATAGCAAGACAAGTTCTCAAGGAACAAAAATTTACACAGCAAAGAAGAGATACACATGGTGTTACCACAAGCCAAATATACATTGATACCCCACCATGTAATGCCTCAAATCCTAAACAATTTATGTTCACATACAAATGGGTAGTATTCAATAGACTGTGTAAGTTGACCTCGAGAGCATACAATTTTCGCAAGAATCTAGACTTCTGGGCACCTCCATTGGCAGCTACCGAACTTGTATTGTGCTGTTTTAATACATTTTATCCATTGAGTATGGTTGGATAAAAAAAAGTTTGATTTAGAAATTGTAAATTGTAAACGATTTTCACATTTTTGAAAAACTACCTTATTTTCCGCTTCACGCTTTGCCATAAAGAACATGCAATAAAAGGCAATCGTCGTTATCCTTGACATACAGGCATGCAAACTCGAGCAAGCTGCTACATTTAGTAGTTGTACGAAAAACTGCACGAAACTAGAGGACGTCATTGTCCCGGCAACTCCATACAACGTCACTTAAAATCCATGCAATACAAGGTCTGTTTTTGCGCTAGATAACAAAGCACTTTATCCCGATTTAAAATGTTACCTAACTTCAGTTTGTTAGTGCAGTCGACATGGTTTGCGTAACAGTCGGCATAATTTAAAACTTCGAGCCAGATGATGGAGGTCGACTAATATTTCTTCATTTTCTCATAAGTTTCTGGACTTATTATAATTTGACTTATTACATTGTTAGTTATTAATGTAATCATTCATTCCACCAATAATAATATGTGACAAAAATAAAAATCATACAAAATTCATCCACGTTAGTCTCCCATAGCTGACTGCTCAGAGGTGCCAGGAAACTCAATGGTGACCTTAAACGCAATCAACTGGTTGCAATTTGGAGTGTCATGGCCAAACTCAAGTTCTGATGTTGTTAGAGTGTGGGTTCAGGTCCCGGTCATGGCACTTATGTCCTTGAGCAAGACAAGACACTTAACCCTTTTAGAGACTGTTCATTTCTGTAAATCATCACCATACGATAACCATTGATAATCTTGTTGATTTTTTGCACCATTAATTGTCAGGAAAATTATTAAGAAACAGAAATACATGGTTTTGTTTTAGAGTTGTACATTCTATGTTAACATGGGAAACATTAAAAATGTCAATTCGATCCGATACCTTTTCTTTAACCCTCTTGTTTGAGTGGAAGTACATGTAGGTCATATCTTGCGGCCGTTTGTGATCGCTATGGTCTCTTAAGGGTTCCCATAATTGCTTTGTCCTTTGGATGAGTCGTTAAAGGTATCGTACACGTTTGGTAATGACTCAAAACAAATATTAACATAAAAACTTACTTGGTAACAAGCAATGGAGAGCTGTTGATAGTATAAAACATTGCAGGAAACGACTTCCTCTGAAGTAACGTAGTTTTGAGAAAGAGGTAATTTCTCACTAAAATAATAAAAACTTCTTGCAAGAAAGTTTTTATTCCTATCTGCAAGTACACAAATTTGTACAACAAGGGTGTTTTTTCCTTCATCATTTTCTTGCAACTTCGATGACCAATTGAGCCCAAATTTTCACAGGCTTGTTATTTTATGCATATGTTGGGATACACCAAGTGAGAACACTGGTCTTTGACAATTACCAAACGTGTTCAGTGCCTTTAAGCTGTAGCTGCTCTGTAATGTTTATAAATGCATGTAAAAGAACCCAGTACACCTGTTGTTAAGAGTAGAGACTCTCCATAAGCCATTTTGAGATATGGTGGACACAATACTATAACACTATTGGGTAAATTTGTCTGTACACACCCAAACCAAACAGTGCACTCCTATAGTGTCCAACATATCTCAAAAAGGCTAATGGTGCTTCTGACATTAAGGTTGTAGATTGCACTGCATCATTTTGGAAACCCTAGACGGTGCTATATAAATGGGTCTCATAATTCAAGTATAGCCTCTTCATTTAGCAAAAGAAAACCCCCCAAAACTAGCGCTTTGAGACACACATTGAGTGTGATAAAGTGCTGTATAAGAACTGCGTATTATTAAGTATTTTTTCTATTTGTTTTCTATTCTAACAAAGCCTCTTCATTAAGCAATTTTTTTTTTTAAACTAGCGCTTTGAGATTCACATTGAGTGTGATAAAGCGCTGTATAAGAACGGCGTATTATTATAAGTTGTATTATTTGTTTTCTATTTTTTTTAGTGAATCATCCGATGACGATTCTGTCTACTTATTTACATATTTTAAGTAACCCTTACCCCTTGTTAGGTATTCTTGAAATATCATGTTATTACGTCTGAAGCATGAAGCTCTCTCATAAATCACAATTTACTTTACTGTGCTCTTATTCCCGATTGGTCAATGTTAACTGAACTTGACTTTTGTTTTTACAGATGGAAGATACACACCCAATCAACTGGAAGCCAGAAATCATGAAGAAGAAAAAATACTGGAGTATCAGGTACTAAAACTATTACTCAAACATCTTGTTTTTATACAAGCAAAGTGTTGGAAGTACATGCTATGCCCTCTGTGCATATCTAAGCACTCGGGAAAACATGTAGTGTCTTGATGATGATCTTGAAGACTCAATGTTATGGTTCTACGTATAGACCCATTGCATATGATGTCACACCCTCAAAAAGGAGGCAGATCATTGGACGATAGCTGTTCTCTGTGCATAAAACGTGCGCTTGACCTCAGCGTACCTGTAGCGTTTCGTGTTATGCAAGGGGATCTATTGATTTCTATAGACCCCTTACACAACGCACCTCTGAACAATGCACATCATTTTGGGTGTCAACTCTCTTCTGTGCATGTTTTGTATATGATTTTGACACCCAAAATGACACCCAGGATAGGCGCATGTGAGTACGTTGTGCAAGGGGTCTATATGCAAACAACTGATATAATGCGAAAGGTTGTGGTGTGTCCTTTTGCCTTTTCTGTGTCAGTCTGCAACAGTTGTCAAGGACATACAAAGACAGTCATCCTCAGCCGTACATTTTTGAGATGGGGAGCTCATTTTGGATATCCAGGGGCAGATTTCACAAAAAGTTAAGATTGATCATCAATCTTAATTTCTAAGCAAAGAGTGGTGTCACAATATAAATCACAATGGTAATATTGGCCACTCATCTTCAGATAAATCTTTGTGCTTTGTGAAATCGAGCCCAGATGTATTTTCACCTTCATGTATGAGAGTGACCACCGGGGAGTTAGTTGGAGCAATTCAAATGTTGCTTTGTATATAATTCATTTCTTACAATAGACTGTATATAAGTCTTGCGCGTATCAACAAGAAAACACGTAAAATCTTTTTTGTTGTATTAATGAAAAATCTAAATGGCAAAAATACTTATTACAGTTTTTACAAAGTTAGTTTGAGTTTTTATAATAACAAAATAATAATTTGTTTATTATTATTGAAACAAAATTAAAACTCGGGGACAAGGAAGCTTATTTGATCTAAACTTTTTAGAAACGCCTTTTTGTAAATCCTGAATTTGTGCAACCAATAAAAGATGGTTTATACACGGACGCGCGATGGTCGCACGGGCCTAAAATTGACATGTGATGCAGTTTATAGAAGACGCTGATGCCTCGGCGACCATAAGCAGCAATGAAAGGCTTAGTGTCTGGCATTTACAGCGTCTGGCGATTATCATCACGTGACCAAAACAAGCGTGATCAGGTAGGCTAAAATTCTGAATTTTTTGCAAGAAACTTGAAGCCGAGTTTAATTCTCGGGTTTCCTTTGTTATGTTGTTTTACTTTCACATTTGTTATCACTTAGTATTACTTTCCCAACAACTTGTATCATTTTCATGGCCATAAACTACGTTAAACTAAACTAATTGATGAAACAAAATTTTGCCTATATAAAACTTCATGTGGTTGGGACCACAATGGTCCCGAAAGTTTGAATACAAGCAAGATTTACACAGTCTATTGTGAAGCGGTGTTACTTGGTTACTGAGAGTTCCATGACCAAAAATATTCAAGGGAATGGTTGAATCTCAAAGTATCATTTGGGGTCACTTCTTTAATCGTTCTACCCAAACATCACATGCTGTGGGCATTTAGTTATCTTGTATGATGGGTGCAGCAATGCTTCCTTAATACTTGTATGTTCATTTTATCCTTGGAGTTATTGTGGTTAAAGTCTGTGTTTATTATTCATTGTTCGTTTGTTGAGTTTATTGTTAATGATTGCTTTGAGATGTAATGAAGGATTGTATTGTACTCAGTGGCGTAACCGCAGGAGGCAGGGGGTGGGATCCTCCCACAGAACCCTTGCCCCCAACCTCTTACCACCCCACCCCCAGTGAGATCAAAAAAATGCACAAATGAATGGTCCGATACATTGAATATCCCCCCCCCCCCAGCTTGCCTTCCCCCAAAAATGAAAATGTCATGTTATGCCACTGATTGTAATATACATCGTAATTCAAACTCTAACTTCAAATATCATGTTGTACTACTTCATGTACATTACTAGAAAACAAAACTTGAAATTTTCACGAGAATCATGGGTTATTTTAGTTTCTTAAACTATTTTATGGTGTCACACTGTAAAGGAAAGTGTAGACTATTTCTGTGAATCTATTTACAACAGTAGATTTGTTACAAACTATAAAAAAAAGACTTTTTTGTGAAGAAATCTACACTTTATAAACATTGAGTCAGATTTGTTTGTTTTCTAACGGGGAAAGGAATACAAACATATATTTTGCAAGATAAATAATCAATGTGTATGAAAGTTGCCGTACAAAATACATCAAAGGGACAACAAAATCAATGGTTTTAGGGAAGTAGTTTAAGTCACAGATTAGACCCGTAAGTTTAGATTTATGCATACAATGCACAAATCTATAGTTTCTCATCCATTCTCCTTATAGAGGGGCTCCAAGGTTGAATTCAGTTTTGTGATCCACTCATGTTCCGATAGATTGAGTCCTTATGAAAATGGAGGAAAAAAGTTAACCTCTAAAGTCCAACCTCTTGTTGAAATGGTGTAAAATGTCATTGTATTTGATACCCTTCAAGTGCAATTTTTGTCAAAATCCAAAAGCGTTCGATGACATAACATTTCAATATATGGTCTGTACAGAAATGTACAGAAGTCTGTTAGTTCATTCCTGAATTTTGATTATATTCAATCATGACAGAATTGAATTTGAGCTGATGACTGGTGCAGAAATTCCTCTTTGGAATGTACAGACCCATTTTTTTTTTTATGTCCGATGACATCATGTTAAAAATTTAGCTTTGAAAGAGTATCAAATAAAATTGCATTATAATAATCAATTTGAGGCCAAAACTTTGTGCTTCAAATATTTTATTACCGCTAGACAGTCAGGCGGGCTTGTCGCGGGACCTGTGTGCTCAATCTGTCACCGGTCTGGCCCGGGCATTTGTTTTATTGCCTCGCCGTTTCGTCCAATTGACCCCTTGGGCGGTGCCTTGCATTCCTTGTTAGCCGGTCTGTGCTGGCTTGATCACTTTTGTCTGAGCAGCCTTTGAGTTGAGTTGACAATTTATCAGTCATCAATTTTCGAATTTCGAATTCTCTCGCTTTTCAGCATTTTAAACGGTTGTACCGTGTGGTCATACTATTGTCGAACTTTTGGATTTAGTTTTCTAGTTATCAGCAATTTTTCCTTGCTCCGTTTCGGATTTACTCATTGTTTGGATTCGGTGTTCTTGCTGGAGTTTTTAGCGTCTATTTCTGTGTCCTTGTTTTGGTGGACCCTTTCGGACTAATCTCGATTATGCCTCGTTTGAGTAAGCGGCCAGCTGGCCCTGCAGCAGTCACGGAGCCAGCCACGACTAAGCGCCGTAAGGGACGGTCTGCTACCAGCTCGTCGGCCACCAGGACAACCGCTACTCCCGCGGCTGGTGTTTTGCCAACATCGGCTTCCAATGCCGCTGCTACGGCACCACCGCCGCCCACGACGACGGCCCCGTCGACGACACCAGCTTGTGGATGGAATGTTATGGCGGATGGGGTACCTCCATCGACGTGTACGGTTCCACCAACGGCAGCGACGGAGCATGGGGCAGTCGTGCCGCCGCCAACAATCGGTGAGTCTTTCAATACACCAATATTTGTAAGTTCCGTTGTAGCGCGTCGCTTGCTGGGCTAGATAGCGCGCCAGTGCATAGCGTCTGTGACGTTCTTGGGGCCGCCGTGCCCTTAGCGTTGCAAGAAAAAATTTGGAAGGGCGAGTTTGTGGAGTTCGGGTCCCTTTGGCGACCTGCTCGTCATGCCGAAAATGACTGCGTGTTCATGGTTGGGACGCACGAGTCACCAGCTTGGCAACTGCGGCCGCATAAGCAGACCCAACGGATCACGTCCATTGAGCAATGGACATCGGCATTTTTGATTTTTGCGTCCATTTTTCTGCAGCGTCATCCTGGTCAAGCACGGCATCTTTTGGAGTATGCTGACATTGTTCGATTAGCGGCATTTCGTCGTACTGGCTTTGGCTGGCGTGACTACAACGTCGATTTCAGGCTTAGGCAGGCTTGTGTGCCATCTCGCTCGTGGGCTACCATTGATGCGGAGCTTTGGCTCATGTTGGTCGGTGCGCCGGGGCAGCCTCAAAATTTTTGTTCCTTCGGGAGTCGAGGCTCATATCGGCAGCAAGACCACAGTCCCAATAGTTTCGGGTCCCGCCGGGCAACACAACGGAAGACTGGATCTAGTACCTGTCACGATTTCAACCGTGGCCAGTGTTTTCGTCCAGCCTGTCGTTACACCCACAGATGCGCAATCTGCTCCTCCGTTGGTCACCCAGCCAGTAATTGCCGAGGTTCTCGCACCCGCGTGCCTGCAGTTAGCGCAAACCCCAATTCTGCTCAGTAAGATGAGCCCATTTTTGCAGTCGTATCCCAATAGGCATGATGCGCAAGTTCTTTTTCAGGGTTTTTCTGTTGGCTTTAGGCTTGGTTATACAGGTTCCCGGGCTGCTTCTGCAGCTCGAAATTTGGTTTCTGTTTGTGGCAATTTGCCAATTGTGCGTCAAAAAACTGACCGCGAACTTCAATTGGGCCGGGTGGCTGGTCCTTTTTCAACACCCCCACTACCAAATTTGCGTTGTTCCCCAGTAGGTTTAGTACCGAAGCAAGCACCTGGGGAATTTTGTCTAATTCATAACTTGTCTTAACCGTTGGGTAATTTGGTTAACGATCACATTGACCCGAGTGCAGCTTCGGTACATTATGCTAGCTTTGATGATGCTGTTGCTATGGTCACCAGTTTAGGTCCCGGTGCCCTCATGGCTAAGGCTGACATAAAATCAGCATTTCGTTTACTTCCTGTTCACCCTGATGATTTCGATTTGCTGGGTTTTACCATTGAGGGCCTTTATTATTTTGATAAATGTATGCCTATGGGGTGTTCCATTTCTTGTGCTACATTTGAGCGTTTCAGTACCTTTTTGGAATACAGTGCTCGTAAAGTGTCTGCTTCTCAGTGTATCATGCACTATCTAGATGATTTCCTTTTTGTGGGGAGGCAAAACACACAGGAGTGTTTGCGAGTCATGCAATCCTTTCGAGTTGTTGCAAAGGAGTTTGGGGTGCCTCTGGCGGAGGAAAAAAGTGAGGGGCCACAACTAAACTGTCTTTTCTTGGATTGGACATTGACACTGTGGCGCAGGAGATTCAAGTGCCTCCGGGCAAGATTGTTGCACTGCAGGCCAAACTTTCTAGTGTCATTAGCAAAAAGAAGGTTACACTCCGGGAACTTCAGTCTGTTTTAGGTAGTTTGAATTTTGTTTGTAAGGCGGTGCGTCCGGGTAGAGCGTTTTTGAGGCGTTTGTTTGATTTGACTCGTGGTGTAAGTATTCCCCACCACCGCATCCGTATTTCATCTGGAGCGCGTGAGGATTTGCTTGCTTGGCAGGAGTTTTTGTCACGCTTTAATGGTACAGTGGTATTTCCGTCTGCTATTTGGTCTTCTAGCGGTAGTTTACATTTGTTCACCGATGCATCTGCAGAATTAGGCTTTGGTGCCTTTTTTGATGGAAGTTGGCCTCAGGGCCGTTGGCCAGGTTCAATAAAGACATATAAATTGTCGATTGCATTTCTAGAACTGTTCCCAGTTACTCTGGCCCTACGCTTGTGGGGGCAGCATTTGCAGGGAAAGAGAGTAATTTTTTGGTGTGACAACAAATCGGTAGTAGCGATTATTAATCGTCAAACCTCACATTGTGCAAAGATAATGAAGTTGGTTCGTTTCTTGGTTTTGCGTTGTCTTGAATTGGATATCCACTTCAAGGCTCGTCATGTCCCGGGGGTTGATAATTCTATTGCTGATGCTCTTTCCCGTTTCCAGATGGACCGTTTTCGCCGGTTGGCACCCGGGGCAGACCCCGTTATGACCCCCTTGCCAGGCAACCTGTGGAGCGCCTTCAGCTAGAAGTGCAAGAATTGCTGCAACATTCGTTGGCACCTCATACCCACTCGCTTTATCAACGGGCCTGGAACCTTTACCAGGAATTTTGCACACTGCATGGCTTTGGTGATTCACTTTTCTCATCTTTACAATCACTTGTTCAATTTATTGCATTTTTGTCAATTAATGAGTATGCTCCTACCACCATTGCGTCTTACGTTTCAGGTATTGCATCGTCTTTGCGTTTGGCTGGGTCACCCGACATAACAAAACATTTCATTGTAAAGCGTCTGTTAGAGGGTAGTAGGTGGGTGAACAGTCGCCGTGACTTAGGCCGTCCCATTACTTTTAGTATTTTGCAACGCATTGTGCCTGCTTTGGATTCCATTTGCACTAACCAGTTTGAAGCACAGCTCTTTAGAGCGGCATTTCTGTTCGCTTTCTTTGGGTTTTTACGTGTTGGCGAATTCACTGCCAAGTCTAAGCATGTGGTTTCTCCCCTAAGGCATTCAGATGTTTCCTTGCAGGTTGCGCCCACTGGGTGGGTAGTGGTACTCAATGTTAGGTTTTCAAAAACCGATCAGTATGGTCGGGGGTGCTTCATTACGATTCCCGAGTGTTCTCGGGGCGATTTTGCGCTTTGCCCTGTTCGAGCTGCAGCGCAGTTTTTGAGCATTTTGCGTCCGCATTGCTCAAGCTTCTTTTCACACTTCAATGGAGACCCAGTCACACGCTCCCAATTCACTGCGGTTCTTCAGCGTTCTCTGGATTTTGTTGGTCTTGGTGACATGCGTTTTTCTTCGCATTCATTTGGTATTGGGGCAGCCACCTCTGCAGCAATGTCAGGTATTCCCGAGGCGGATATTCAAGCTATGGGCCGTTGGAAGTCCAATGCCTACAGCCGCTACATCCGTATTGACCCCGGCTTTATTTTGTAAAAAGCCTGCCCCATCTCAGTATTTTGTTTTTGTTTTTGTTAATGCTTTTGTGTGGATTTGATTTTTAATATTACAACCCCATTTTAATTTGTTTTCTTTCATTCTGTTTCCTTTATGAGCAACCCCACACCACGGTGAGCCTGTGGTGTGGGTCATTGATGACTCTTTTGTACATTGGGCATCGCGCATAGCTGTGAGGGATGCTTCACTCATACCCGGCTTGAAGGTGCAATGGTTCGGGAGGCGGGGACTCCACATTGAGCAGTTTGGAGATTTTCTGCAGCACACGTGGTCTCGTGAAAACTCAAATCCAGACGCCATCATTCTTCATGTGGGATCAAATGACCTCGGCAAGGTGCCAAAGAAATGCATGTTGCATGACATTCATCGGTTGCTGTCGGGCACCAGAGAACTTTTGCCGCACGCCATAATTTTCTGGTCGGAAATTTTACCACGAGTTGCCTATACTGGGGCGGTCAAACAAAACAAGGTTGAGTGGACGAGACGGGCCATCAATCGTAATGTGGGTGGTCTGTTTTGGTTCTCGCCCGGTGGTTTGATTAACCATCCCAAAATAGTGTGGTCGGATCGTGAATTATTTATCCATGACGGCATTTCTTGTCATTTCTTGATTTCTAATTTTAATGATGCACTTCGCACTTTATTTCCATAAAAGTTATACCCAACTGAATTAATCTTCAGGCTATTTTGGCGGCGGTCATCGCGATGACCGTTTGGCGGTATTTCATTGTTTACACCTCAATAGTCCTCAGGTGAATTCATTCAGCTGTTATAATTTGCTACTTTGGGGTCTTTGTTAAATGTATTATCATTATTATAACTATGGTTTTCTGCGTTGACGAGATGAACCGTATTTTAGGCGCTTTGGCTTAATTTGCCAACAACCGGGGAATATGTGCTGTTTATTTAACTGTGCTATATTTGTTTTAATTTCAAGTTCCTTTGCAAACCTTTTATTTTAACGCTTTTGGTGACCTCGCGGATTTAGCTACTGCCGGAGGTCAGTTTTGCTATTGGTTGATTTACTGTTGTTGATTTCGCGGATTTGATGCAACTGCCGGAAATCAGTTTGGCTTTAATTGCTTTATTTATTACTTTTGATTTCGCGGGTGATGCGACTACCGGGAATCAGTTCAGCTTATCGGTTTGCATTAAACACATTTTAGATGATCTTGCGGATGGCAGGCAACTGCCGGAGATCAGGTTAAGTTTTATAAAATACAAGCATTTTGTTATGGCTTAGCTCATTGCAGCATAAACAAATAAAAGGCTGCTCAGGCCACTCTGTTGATCAAACCAAACTGTTTCTGTGTCGTATGTGGTAATAATAATAATAACAACAGAGCATTTATAACGCGCACAAGATCTGGGTGAAACCATTCAAAGGCGCATTTTACACCATTTAAAGGTGAGGTCAGAGACTTGTAATGTTTTCCCCCACTTTCATGAGATCTTCATGTATTAAAAGATGAGTGCATCACAAAATCGAATTCAACCTTAGGGCCCCTTGTTAACTTCACCATATCCTGGCTCTAATGATTATGCTTGGGCATGGAATGTCCATGCAGTAAATCAAGCATTTTCATACCAGTAAAATACAAATTGTATAGAAAGCAAAATTGTTGTATTTTTTTCTGTATCCACTCTCTATTCTTGAATTATACAGGGGAGTCCACAGACTGCAAAATTATCTTTATCAAGAGATTCATGCTTGCATGAAAGTTGAACTGTCAATTTCTGGAGATTTCACATTCTAGCTCAAATAAAATCGTAATGCACAGCAATAGACCGTGCAAGTCTCGCGCGTATTCGACCATGTTTGGGACCACTTGGTCCCACGCATATTGCTTTAACGCGTGAAGGAAACAAACTCATACACTTTAACGGGTCCCAATGTTCGAATACGCGCGAGATTTGCACAGTCTTATTACAATTATGATATTTATGCCCTGCATGATAGAACTAGATTTCAATTAAAATTTGTGTAAATTTTGCCACTTACTAAATTTAAGAAATCATTTTGTTGACTTGGCTTAGTATTTGAGAGGGGTTGATTCTACTTTATATTAAAGGGTCTGTGTACGTTTGGTAATGACTTTGAAAGTTAATGGCAATAAAAACTTACTTGGTAAGAAGTACAGCAGCTTTGGATAGTATAATGCATTTTGAGAAACCTTTCACTTTGAAGTACTTAGGTTATGGAAAATATATCCATTTTAATCCCCCATAATTTGAATCTGAGAAGCGTTACTGGCAGTAACGATTCTCAGATTGTGTATTCCAATTGCAGATTATTCTTCCTGCGTGGACATAACCGCTCCATATTTTCGGCAATAGCTCAAAAAACGCTGCCATTTTTTCAAATGAAATTTTCACAGGTTAGTTTTATGGTATATATCTACAAGTATATAGGATTGAAACAAACAGTGGGTTCCAATTACCAAACATATACAATCCCTTTAAGCCCAACATGATAGAACTACTTTTCAATTAAGATGTGTGTAAATGTTGCCACTTATTAAATTGAAGAAATCATTTGGTTGACTTGGCTTTAGTAGTTGAGAGGAGTTGATTCAACTTTATAGTAAAGCCCTTTTCACACGAGAGCAATTTAGCAAGGGTCCCTTGCTATAAATTTGAGCAAGGTTGTAAAATTATACAAACTGTACCTTGTGTGAATGGACAACAGTTTGTGCCCCCAGAAAACATGCAACGACTTGATTCCACTCGTAGTGTTATCTGATTTATCAGTTGTCGGCGGGTAACCAGTGATGTGTGGACTGTCATACCGCACAATGGTTGTTGGGTTTTTTGCTTTGATCATGTGAAAGCTTGCTAAATCGGTTAGTCACGATGACAACAAATAAGCACGTAAAATTTAGAGCAAGGGACCATGGTTATTTTGTTGTCGCGTGAAAAGGGCTTAATATTGGCATCCCAATTTGCCACATGTAGCATTGTTAGGAAATAACTATTGATCTTGGTAGAGGACTAACATTGATTGCAATACAACCTAATCAGATTTGTTTTGTTAACGATGTGTTTAATATCATAAAAATAACTATTGATCTTGGTAGAGGACTAACATTGATTGTAATACAATCTAATCAGATTTGTTTTGTTAACGATGTGTTTAATATCATAAAAATAACTATTGATCTTGGTAGAGGACTAACATTGATTGTAATACAATCTAATCAGATTTGTTTTGTTAACGATGTGTTTAATATCATCGGCTCAGTGCCATAAGGTCATTATTTGCAAAAAATAGAAAATGAATGTTTCTTTTGGCCAAAGAAATTACTTTGAAGACCACTCTTGATCAATCATTTACCAGGAGCTCCAATATGCAAAAGCAATTTGATAAAATCCATACAAATTGCACTAATTACCTTATCGTCCTGAACCGACTTGTTTGTAAATTTTATTAAGATTTTTGTTTGTTAACATTGTGTTTAAAATGTTGTCTTGTGTCATTCACTTGTTAGTAAATTTTCTTTTCCCATTACACCCCCGGGTCAGAATTGACATGTAGTTCGAGTCCGAGGGGGGCCTGACCCACGTCAGACTGACCGGGAAAGTGGTTAACAAATGGGATTTTAACTCAGATTCTGCGTCATTCTGACCCAGATTCCGGGTCATTATTGATCAAGATATGGGTCAGGCCCACGGGACCTGGATCCGTGGTCAATTCTGACCGGGAAGTTTTTAGAATGAATTTTCTTGTAATAAGTTTCATCTGATTCCCATTTCCAGTTATTTTCGATATATATTTTTTCCAACTTTGTTTATATCAGAAGCAACATTTCAATGACCATACAGTTGAGGGGTAAAAGAGACAAGGATCAACATTTTGATGTTTATTTCCATCTTCAATTTGAGCTTGTTTTTGTTTTTTTAAGACTTACATGTATGTCTTAGTGTATTTCAGTTGAAAAATAAAGACTGCAATAAACAAAAGTAATCCAATGTTTTTTGTGTTTTTCATTTTATTGAAGGGAATTAAAAACGTATGATTTAATGCCGTGTCAAGGCCGAGTGGTAGATTTAGGTCTCCCACTCTACTAGTATTTCACTCTCCCGACCCGCCCTTACCCTACCACCACCAGTCTTGGCATGTACAAATTATAAATTGATCAAACATTAAAATAGAAAAATTTGCGGATAAGAGCACCGTACTCGAGCTGTGGTGTTTCTGATCAGCAGAGTGTGGGTTTGAGTCCCGGTCATGACACTTGTGTCCTTAAACAAGACACTTAACCATTATTGCTTTGTCCTTCGGATGGGACGTAAAGCCGTAGGTCCCATGCGTTGTGTAATGCACGTGAAATAACCCAGTTACACTTCTTGCTAAGAGAAGGTGTTTACTCCGGCGTTTCTGGCAGTGGGCTGCTGAATGCGCCACAGCACCTTGTAAACCCTTATAAAGTGCTACATAAATTGGTCTCATGATTCAAAACAATTCAATACCTTAACATGTTTCTGTTTGTTCAAATGCCATGAGTTCCTTATTGGTAGATACATGCGCTATATAAGACTATATATTATTATTATTAAAAAGATTGTTTTAGCCAAGTTCGTAAGAAATTTATGGATTACTTATTTTTCAGGTGACTATATCTCGTCCTAAGGTAAATCATTTAAATCAATAAGTCACAGTATTATTTCCAGGAAGAAAAATACAAAGACAAGTAATTTTGGAAGGGGAAATTTCCAAGAGTAAAAGTTAAACATTGCTTGAGATACATCAACAAAATTCAGCTCCTAGTGTAGCTAGATGTAATTTTTTTCAGCTTTAGTCTTTAAATCAAATTATAATATTGTGATCAGCTTAAGACGGTCATGTTTCTCACGGGAAAATTTAAATAACTACAATCCAGGGAAAGTTGAAATCGATACAAATTATTTGCTGTTATTTTTATAACCTAGAGGAGTGTATATTAAGGTTTATTATTGTTATATTTTATATTTATTTATTTCAATTCTCGGGCAGATAAAAAGTACAATAATGCACATAGGTAAAAACATTAAAGGATACAACAAGAGCAATTAAAATACAGAGGAAGGAAAAAGAACCAGCTAGAGCCCAAAGGATTGCCTAAAAGAAACAAAGTTCCTGTCTGGAGGCTATCCTCTCCAGCTGGGCCCAATTTCATGGCTCTGCTTACCGCGGAATTCTGCACTTACGCCCAGCTGCGTTCTATAGAAATACACACGTTTCAATGCGCGTAAGCGCTGAATTATTTGGTAAGCAGTGCCATGAAATTGGGCCCTGGTCTTAAATAGAACAACAATAAATTGAATATATATATGTATATGTATGACTATCAATACAAAATTACAAATACGCATTTAAATACACACACAAGATCATACAAGATGGATTAAAACATTAATTATAAAAACCTTAAAAATTTATCGATAAGGTAGTGCAATGAGTAAACAAATATATATAATTTTAAAAAATAAATTAATTAAAAAAAATTAAAATAAAAATAAGCAATAGTTCTTTCAGTGCCTAGATTGTACATGTATGATCTATTTTATGTACTCAAAAAGTGTCATCAATCGCAGATGTACGACCCATAATATATATATCATCACGAGAGGGCATAATCACTCTAACGAGAAATACTATTGACTTTGAAATGTACCATGGCAACACAAATCAGCAAGATACATTTTGTTTGGTGAGAAAGACTTATTTGTTTATTTATTTTACAGAATTTTAATAAACCTAAAAAAGCTGTGATTTAAGGTTTAAAACGCAAAAAAAGAAGAAGAGTTAAGGCCTGTTAGTGGTGATAGCGGAGTACTGCAAGAAGGCATTATGCCCCACACCTACCCCCGCCCTCCAAACCCTTAAAAAACCCAAAATAACAAAACAAGAAAACTAAGGGCACACAAGAAACCACAATAGTATATCGAACAATATGTATCCCTGCTAAATAATTAAAACAACAAGGAAATATAAAGAACTATATAATTTGTTCTTACCCTTACATCGATGTGTATTAGGCACCGTATACTCGGTACTTTCTCAAGTTCTGTGAATAAAATCCACAGGCAAATCATTCGGTGGGATTCGAACCCACGACCTTTGCATTGCATCTACTAAATTGGGAACCCGCTGCTAAAACATAGGATTCGAACTGCCTCTACTCAACGGAGTAGCTTGGTGGTCTAGTGGTAAGACATCTGCTCTAGCAATGCAAAGGTCATGCGTTCGAATCCCATCCGAGTGATTTGCCTGTGGATTTTTTTGTTCACAGAACTTGGGAAAGTACTGAGTATACAGTGCTTAATACACATCGGTGTTAGGGTAAAAACAAATTATATTCTTTATCCCCGATGCAAAATTAACATCTACTAAATATAAAGAATTATGTTTTTAGGGAGCAAGGTTGGCACAACCTTTAAAAATATTAATTCACACTGTCCATTATGCATGTCTGGTACGTAGATAGAGACACATAATATGAATCTTTCGGTGGTGTACACAGCTCTCATTGACTATTACCAAATATGGTAATTTGCGTCACTGTGATTTTTCTATTTTGTGAACAGGGGGAGCGCGGCCGACATAAGGTTCACAGCACTTCAAACTGGATTTCATTCTTGGTTAATCATGCCCAATATCTAAGAAACTGTCAGCAAATTAAACTTTGTGATACAACTTACAGGTCGAGTTATGTGACACAACTAAATGGTGAGTATTTCAATTGTTAATTTTTCCCTTTGGATATGACACTTTTCCGTTTATTTGCATATTTGCGCAGACTGTTTTGAATTGTGTTTTTTTTCCCTCATGTATGCACCGAAAGCACACATCCCCGTATGAAAGAATGGCACGGTGTGCATGCACAGTTTGGCCTTTTCGAAAATGGCGTCTTTTTATGTAATTTCTACCACATTTCGCACTCCAATTCAAACCAATTTTTCTCTGCAACAGGAACACCAAAATACAGCGAAGACAACCAGCGTAGCTCAAGTCGACTTTTTAATCTTAAATTTGGTTTTATTGCTGTGTTAAGCCAATTACTCTCAGTAGTTTGTCACTGATTTTCTTATATCTTCTCTGTTTTCATAAAGTACAAATTTAATTTAACAACAACACAAACTTTGGCAAATTAATAATAGTGGCTTCTTATATAGCGCTCATATCGGTCACTCGGTGACGCTCAAGGCGTTTCAACATTCAGTACTTTCCTGCAAGGTATTGTGAAGCTACATTTGAAGTATGACACCAATTCCTTTACATCGCACCATGTAATGGTTTACAAGGTGCTGTGGCGCAATATGCTGCCGATCAAACCAGGAACACCGGGGAGAACCCTTTCTCTTTTCGATAAGTGCACTAGGTTCTTTTACGTGCATTACACAACACACAGAACCAATGGCTTTACGTCCCATCAGAAGGATGCAGCAATAATGGTTAAGTGTCTTGCTTAAGGACCAAGTGTCACAACCGGGACTCGAACCCACACTCTGCTGAACAGAAACACCAGAGCTTGAGTCGGGTTCTCTCATCCGCTCGGCCACGACACGCCATATTGACCCATTTACTCATGCATTTTTTATAAATTACATCAAATTTTGTACACTAGGTACATTTTCTGCTCAATGTAAACATTTTATTATGACACTAATCAACACATACAGAAAACATCAAGATTTATGATGCTCACTGGTGGTCTAGTTGTAAGACATCTGCCCCGGAATGGCAAATGTCGTGGGTTCCATCCCACCTGAGTAATATGCCTAAGGATTTTTTTCACAGAACTCGGGGGTGGGGGGGGGGGTTGAGTGCTGAGTATACAGTGCTTAACACACATCGGTGTATGGGTACAAAGCACAAATATTATTCTTTATCCCGATGGAAATTTAACATCTTTTAAAATCAGTGTGGTACCTGCTGCTAAAACATAGGATTCGAACTGCCTCTAGCTACTGGGTAAGCTTGGTGGTCTAGTGGTAAGACAATTGCTCCAGAATAGCAAATGTTGTGGGTTCGAATCCCACCCGAGTCATATGCCTGTGGATTTTTCTAAAGGACTCGGGAAGAATGGGTAAAAACACAAACAATATTATTTATCCCTGTTGCTAAAACATAGGGTCTACTTCACTCTACTTGCCTGTAGAGCAAATACTACAATTGCATTGTTCCCTATGCTGGCAGGCAATTAGCTAAGAGTTTTACACACAGTAGCACCCTCTTGTGTCCTATCCTTGACGCCCTGTGACATGCGCACTACGTCAGCGTCCTCTTTTTCTCTTAGCAGGCGAAGGTAACGCATGTGAAGTTTTATGTTACGTAAATTCTGTAAATTTGCTGTTACTGGATTGCATGAGAAAGCAAGATTAGCTGCTATCTTGAAATAAAAGATTGTGGATAGTTATTGTAGAGTTGTGTTTGATTGAGTGTTTTGTTTGAGTTGATAAAGAATGAGTTGGGGAGGACAGGGCTTGTCACTACCGGAGGGACCTACATTCCTCCGGGACAGCCCGAGTCCTCAGGGGATTGAACCTGCGACACCGACACGACGTCGCCGCGTCAGCAATCTCCCAGACAGCCCCCTCCGCCACTTTCGGCTGCCGGTTAGTGTACATGGGACCGCCCAACAAAAGGGAAACGCCTGGTAAGGCCAAGAAATTGGCCGGTACACCGAGGCCGTACCCAAATAGGGACGAGATGGCAAGCGTGGCAGTCCAGTCCCAGGCCCGTCGCTTCACGCCTGGCTCGGAGGTGACCTCTACCAGCGACAAGTTGTGGGCGTGTAGGGTCCCGAACACTGATTGTCCCGCATCATGTGATACAATCGCCTGCTGGATTGTTACAGCCATCCGCTTCGTGCCGGTAACATTCGGAGAACGTGTTGGGGTTCTACCTGCAGGCTGCCTTGGTGATGTCACCTAGGATACACCTTAAAAAAGGGGGCCCAAGAGGTGGCTACACCCTGACATCATGTGCCCGAATGGGTCCCTCGGCGATACCCTCCTGACACTTTGCGCACGAACCCATGGCCCCCTGGGCCACGCTCGTTGTCTTTTCCCAAGCGGTGCCACGCTTCTGGGTTGAACCGTTAATAAGTGCAGTCTTCTGTTGCAAAGCCCGCTATTTAGCCTCCCGAGTTCCCACTTAATTACGGGGCTAACCGGCTAGGCCTTTGGGGTTTTCGTTGGGCACACCCCGTGTCCTACGCCCCTGTAGACAAACAATAGTTTCGCATATACCCACTGACTTGCTTGGTGCGAGTCTATGCAATTGTAGTATTCGCTCTACAGGTAAGTAGAGTGAAGTAGACCCCCACCCCACAGTAGTGTGGGTGAAAAATACTTACCTGTAGAGCACCCTCCCTCCTTCCCCACTATACTCGATTCTTGAGTACTTTACGTGTGTAACCCTTGAGTAAAAAGAGGACGCTGACGTAGTGCGCATGTCACAGGGCGTCGAGGATAGGACACAAGAGGGCGCTATTGTGTTTAAAAGTCTTAGCTTATTGCCTGCCGGCATAGGGAACAATGCAATTGTACTATTCTCTCTACAGGTAAGTATTCGATCGTAGACCAACCCACACTACTGTGGGGTGTGGATTTATACTGCCTCTAGACCTATTATTGCTTAGTTATAAAGAATGTGTCCTTCTATTTATCTACTTAATACGCTGAGTAGAATTTAGTTCTTATAAATACTCATCCAGCTTAGTTCTAGAGGAACTTGTCCTTCTATTTATCTACTTTTACTGAGTAAAATTTAGTAAAATTTAGTTCTGATAAGAACTCATCCTGCTAAAATTTAGTTCTGATAAGAACTCATCCTGCTTAGTTCTAGAGGAACTTGTCCTTCTATTTATCTACTTTTGCCGAGTAGAATGTAGCTCCGATAAGAACTCAATAAGAACTCATCCTGCTTATAGTCCTAGATGAACTAGTCCTTCTATTTATCTACTTTTGCGGAGTAGAATTTAGTTGTGATAAGAACTCGTCCTGCTTAGTTGTAGAAGAACTTGTCCTTCTATTTATCTACTTTTGCTGAGTAGAATCTAGTTACGATAAGTACTCCTACTGCTTGGTTCTGAAAGAACTTGTCGTTCTATTTATCTGTTTTAGCCAAGTAGAATTTAGTTCTAATAAGAACTCGTCCTGCTTAGTTCTCTAGGAACTTGTCCTTCTATTTTAATATCTACTTTAGCTGAGTAGAATTTAGTTTTGATAAGAACTTATACTGCTTAGTTCTGAAAGAACTTGTCCTGCCATTTGTCTGGGGGAACTATTGGACTTCTTATAACAAGTCTACAAGTTACAAAATTATTCAAAACATTGAGAACAATTCTTTTCATTGCCCCCCTAATTAAAAAAATGTCTGCAGAACAACATATTAATTTTATTACATTGATGAACACGTCTACTATGATGTATCAGAAAATATTCCCCAAATTCTGAAACAAGTCAGAAAAGTTCCCTGCACTTAAAAACAATTATGTAAGTTAGGCAATTTATTTTCCCAATTAAGAACCATTTTTGTGCTCGCTAGTTCAACCCTGCATTCCCTTTCAGTGTTGATATTAATGATCTTGTTAAAATACAATTCATTAGTTTTGTTAAATTTACTGTATGTAAATTTGTTTCAAATTTTGTGATCATTGAGATTTGTGTACAGTGATGTGTTGTGGCCCAGCAATCAAGTGCCCCAGACTCAAGCTCTGGTGTTTCTGATCAGTCTTGAGTAAGACACTTAACCATCAATGCTTGTCGTTTGGATGAGATGTAATGCCTAAGGCCCTGTGTGTTGTGTAATGCACATAAAAGGCCCCAGTACACTTATCTGTAAGACAAGGGGTTTGTACTGGTGTTTATGGCATGTTTGGGTGCATTAAGTTCGCACAACAGGTGCAACATAAATGTAAAATGGGTCTTATAATTCCAAACATAGCTCTGCATACCTGTAGAAAAAATAATGAGTACTTTGAGAAGTCCTTCGGGTGTGAAGCGCACTGTATAATAAGAACAGCGTCAAAAGGAATTCATTAAAGGTAAGGTCATCGTTTGGTTTTTGTCAACGCAATGCTGATTTATTGGCAAAAATTATCTGGAACGATACAATAAAAGCCACCTGTGAAAGTTTCAGCTGAAAACAGTGGCCACTTGTTGAGAAAACAGCAAACAACTGTGACCATATTATCACACGAATGTAGAATCCATCAAGGTTTAGTATTGGTGACAGTGGGTACCAACCACATCTCTGGCCGCGGCATTCGCAAATGGACACCAACCCTCAGATTCAAATGATTTCTCAGATTCAAATGTTTTTATTGACTTCTAATCAACGGGGGCATTTCAGACAAATTCATGATGCAGGATGCTTACTACTATTACAATCTTTATAACAACTAAGCTTTCGGATGGAAATTACACAATATTGTTTTATATTTTTATTTTTTTTGGGGGTGGGGGTTCTTTACCAAATGATGACCATACCCTTAACCCCTGGGGGAAAAAATCTGGAAAACACAAAGTCATACTCGTATACAAACAAGTAGCATGGTGCAACGGTCAACAAAATGTTGTGCCATAAACATGGTCAGAACAGTTTTGTCTCGATGTATTATGTGTTATTGGTGATGCCACGGCCCTAGTTTAAAAAAGGTCTGATATTTGGATGATGAAGTAAAATAGATTGAAGAACTGGGGGACACCACTGCCCTAGTTTAGAAAAGGTCTGATAGTTCAGGTCTGCAGGTCATCCATGTGACGGCAGAGGTTGTTTTGATTAGTAAACTCACTGCTGCACTCCAACCACTGCATGTGACGGCACAGGCTGTGCTGTTTAGCAAACTCATTGCTACACTCCAATCAGTGCAGGTCATCCATGTGACGGCACAGGTTGTGCTGATTAGTGAACTCACTGCTACACTCCAACCACTGCAGGTCATCCATGTGACGGCACAGGTTGTGCTGATTAGTGGACTCACTGCTGCACTCCAACCACTGCAGATCATCCATGTGACAGCGGTTGTGCTCATTAGTAAACTCACTGCTTCACTCAAACTACTGCAGGTCATCCATGGGACGGCATAGGTTGTGCTGATTAGTAAACCCACTGCACTCCAACCACTGCAGGTCATTCATGTGATGGCTCAGGTTGTGCTGATTAGTAAATTCACTGCTACACTCCAATCACTGCTTGTCATCCATGTGACGGCACAGGTTGTGCTGATTAGTAAATTCACTGCTACACTCCAACCACTGCTTGTCATCCATGTGACGGCACATAGTAAACTCACTGCTGCACTCCAACCACTGCAGATCATCCATGTGACAGCGGTTGTGCTTATTAGTAAACTCACTGCTTCACTCAAACTACTGCAGGTCATCTATGGGACGGCACAGGTTGTGCTCAATAGTAAACTCAATGCTACACTCCAACCACTGCAGGTCATTCATGTCTTGGCCAGGCTGTGCTGAGTAGTAAACTCAATGCTACACTTCAACCACTGCAGGTCATCCATGTGACGGCACAGGTTGTGCTGATTAGTAAACCCACTGCTACACTTCAACCACTGCATGTGACGGCACAGGCTGTGCTGTTTAACAGACTCATTGCTACACTGCAATCACTGCAGGTCATCCATGTGACGGCACAGGTTGTGCTGATTAGTAAACTCACTGCTGCACTCCAACTAGTGCAGGTCATCCATGTGACGACACAGGTTGTGCTGAAAATTCACTGCTACACTCCAATCACTGCAGGTCATCCATGTGACGGCACAGGTTGTGCTAACTAGTGAACTCACTGCTACTCTCCAACCACTGCAGGTCATCCATGTGATGGCACACGTTGTGCTGATTAGTGGACTCACTGCTACACTCCAGCCACTGCAGGTCATCCATGTGACGGCACAGGTTGTGCTGATTAGTAAACTCACTGCTACGCTCCAACCACTGCAGGTCATCCATGTGACGGCATAGGTTGTGCTGATTATTAAACTTACTGCTACACTCTGTATGCTACACATGTAGGATTCTAACTTATTTTGGGTACAGGGCAAACTCGAGGGTCTATTGTTCATTTGCTCTGGAATTGCAAATGTTCTGGGTTCTAATCCCACTTGACTTGGGATAAAGTACTGTGTATTGACCCATTTCACCTGACATCATCATCACAATTATCTTGGTTGCACAATTTTTGGAGTCAATGGCCCTGTGTGTTATACAGTTTAGTGTGAACTTTAGAAGAAGCGGCATTTACACACTCACCTGTTGACTCCCAAATGGTGAGAAAGGTACAAACACTGCTGTGACATGCAAAGGGGTCAACACTTTGCTTCACACTTGTTGGTGTATGTTTTACAAAAATTACATTTATAATTTTATTTTTTCCTGATGCAAATTTAACAACTTTTAAAATATATTCTCAATGTTTCTACTTTATCTTATTGATATTTTGCAGGCCTCTTGTCCAGGTTATTTCCAATTTCGCATTCACCTTCCTGAAGGAATTGTTGAGAAGTCTTTCAAAGTGAGCAGAATTTAGTTCACACTTCAAGAGGGTAAGTACAAAAGCATTAAAGGGACATTCAGAGAGATTGCAGTCATTATTATGACTTAGTACAAGTCATAATTATGACTTACATATCTCATGAATTTGACTTAATTGGCAAAAGTCATAATTGTGACTTATGCTAACTCAAAAATATGAGATATAAGTCATAGTTGTAACTTCCTTTTGTTAACATTATTCTGTGTATCTGGAAATTTGGTTCAACTTGAAGGTTTTGATGGCCCTCCCCTCCCTACCCTTACCCAACCACCACCAGTCTTAGCATGTACAAATTATGAATTGATAAAGCATTAAAAGAGGAAAATTTGCGGATTAGAACACCGAACTCAAGCTCTGGTGTTTCTGATCAGCAGAGTGTGGGTTCGAGTCTCGGTCGTGACACTTGTGTCCTTAAGCAAGACACTTAACCATACTGCGTCCTTCGGATGGGAAGTAAAGCTGTAGGTCCCGTGTGTTGTGTATTGCACGTAAAAGAACCGAGTGCATTTTCGTAAAGAAAAGGGGTTCGTCCCGGTGTTCCTGGTTTGATCGGCAGCATATTGCGCCGCAGCACCTTGTAAACCATTATATTGTGCTATAAAGGAAAAAGGTCTCATACTTCAAAACAAAGCTTTGCATACCTCGCAGGAAAAAATACTGAGCGCTTTGTTAGGCCCCTAGGGGTGTGATATAGCACTATATAAGAACCCAGTGTTATTATTGTTTGTTTCTTTTAGAACTATATTAGATCTTGTTGGCAGATTTAGGTCTGCCACTCTACTAGTATTGCCCTCTCCCGACCCGCCCTCTCAACCATCATTCTTGGAATGTAACATTTAGAAATTGATAAAGCATTAAAGGAGAATATGTATTCTATATTTCTTTGATCTTAAAACTCAAATTTACTGATAAATCCTTTAAACACCGTGCATTTTGAAACAACAATTAAACAGGAAGGACAGATTAGTAAAGACTTTCAATACAGGTTTTCTGGGTAATTTTTTTTTAAAATTCAACCTATTTTACTTTCATGCATTCGTATTAAAGCGATTTTGCCTCTGCAGTTGAAACCGTCATTCAATTTCACTTTGAGGCATGCAAACTTATATAGCATATTTAATAAGGCATTCATTTTTAAGCCGTGCCAAATTGGCATTAAATTTAACAGACAAGGCACAGCTAGAGATTTCTGCGAAAGCTGCTGCGAATTTGAATGCTGTTCGAGTGGAGTGTTAAAGTGAACGATTATCTTTTTGAATCGCATGGCGTAAAACAAGAATTCCATCAGGGATGGAGAATTTTATTTTCGGTTTTACCAAACACTGATGTGTAATAAGCACTATATATTTAGTGCTTTCCAGAGACCCGCAGAATTATTTTTTTAACTGTCACACCACTCAGGTTGGATTCGAACCAAGGACCACTGCGTTCTGGAGCAGATCGATGTCTTAACCACTACTGGAGTTTGATTTGACTCACATAAGAAAGTTATGATTTTTGGTTTGCATTAACACCATGTCTAAATATCCTTTTCTTTAGGGGACTTTTTGCATCTTAGTGAGATAGGATAGTTCTTAAAGAACTTGTCTTGCTAATTCTTGTCTACTTCTGCGGAGTAGATTTGTGAACTGGGGGGGGGGGACTTCTGGTAATTATCTTCACTATCCCAGAACTAGCCTACAATCGCAGTCATAACTCGTTCGACCCCCGGCCCCACATCAATGTTGACTCTCATTGCACGGTCTGCGCTCAAGCTTGGGTGGTTACTATTATTATTATACTTATTATTAAGATTTCAACTAACATGCAACAATACAGTAAAGTAATGTTTTTAACTTTTCCGTTTCTAATGATGTAATGGAACAGTAACAGAAAGGCAAGAACAATTATTGGAATTAGATGACAAGACAAACTCACGACCAGGATTAATAAAAGTGAATCAAACCACTGTGGCTCGAAAGCAAATGAATCCAATCTTATAAATGGAAAAGAATCCTAAACAAATAAATCTAAAATGATAACAACATTGGGGTGGGGGAGCGGGGTACGGGGGAGGCTAATGTTTATTGTCAGGTGGCCCAAACATTTTGGCCGGGAGTGTAGAACCTCACTCTGGGATAGTAAAAATTATTATGAGAAGTCCCCCTGTCCAATAATTAACTCTGTGGAAGTCAATACATTTGCAGGACAGGATTTTCAGCAGAACTATATTCTGCTCAAAGATAGTAGATTACACATGGTGTTACCATGAACCTAAATCCATATTAATAGCCCTTTATGGTGCGGCCATCTTGATTTTCTCCAATTCAAATCGATGTAACCAAACCGAGGCTGGAAGGAAAAATAGTCTGGTTTCTTTTTGTACAATGAATATTCACATTCGCCACTGTTATTTGATACAGGGAACATGACCAAGATGGTGGTAGCATGATAAACGTCTATACTCCCTCATGCAATGCCTCAAAACTCACTGATGAAAGTTGCAGCTTGAAGGAAACATTGAGTAAAAGCAGCCAGTTTACAAGACCTGCATCTGTTATCAACTGTTAACAGCTTTTCATGTTTCATATTTTGCAGACATCCTGTTCTAGAAGTTATACTACTGTTGCCATTCACTGATGTTACATCATGAAGGAGATTTTGAGCTGCCTCTCTGAGTGAAGTCAACTTTCTTTACAACAGGTCAACTATCTACCTCAATTGAACTTTAATTTGTCTCGTCAAACACAACTTGTTCCGTGCTCTAAGTTCATATCTCTATACATTATTTACAAAAGATTCGTAACGTCCCCTGCCGAAATCAGACAGTTCTCCTTAAATGAGAAATGGAAATATTAAAAGCACATGTACAACATTAGTAACTGTCAAATACCAGTATCCATACTTTTTGTGAACCGACATATACAAGAAATAACAAATCTATGAAAAATTCAAGCTGACTTTATCATTGGAGTCACAAGAAAATAGTGGGGAAAAAACTTTCATGTTTTCACATCACGTTTTGGTCTTGTGAGATCAAAACTAATTGTTTTTGTCATTTCTCAATAATAATAAAATAAACATGACATTTATATAGCGCCTTTTACCAGAGGATGCAAAGCGCCGGGACTACAAAAAATTTTCTGCAAGGTATATGTGGAGGTACGTATGAAGTATGTGACTGCAGAGTTTGTGTTGATTAGTAAACGCACTGCTACACTCCTCTGCAGGTCATGTGACGGCACACGTTGTGCTGATGAGTAAACTCACTGCTACACTTCAACCACTGCAGGTCAACCATGGGACGGCACAGGTTGTGTCGATTAGTAAACTCACTGCTACACTTCAACCACTGCAGGTCAACCATGGGACGGCACAGGTTGTGCTGATTAGTAAAACCACTGCAAGTCAACCATGGGACGGCACAGGTTGTGCTGATTAGTAAACTCACTGCTGCACTCCAACCACTCCAAATCATCCATGGGATCGCCCAGGTTGTTCTGATTAGTAAATTCACTGCTACACTTCAACCACTGCATGTCATCCATGTGACGGCACAGGTTGTGCTGATTAGTAAACTCACTGCTACACTTCTACCGCTGCAGGTCAACCATGGGACGGCACAGGTTGTGCTGATTAGTAAACTCACTGCTACACTTTAACCACTGCAGGTCAACTATGGGATGGCACAGGTTGTGCTGATTAGTAAACTCACTGCTACACTTCAACCACTGCAGGTCAACCATGGGACGGCACAGGTTGTGCTGATTAGTAAACTTGCTGCTACACTTCAACCACTGCAGGTCAACCATGGGACGTCACAGGGTGTGCTGATTAGGGTGTGCTGATGTGTGACACGCACTGTATACTCAGTGCTTTCCTGATTCATGTGGAAAAACTCACAGGCTTACTCGGTTGGGATTTGAACCATAGAGCAGATGTCTTAACCTGATTGGAGTTTAGATTTCTTCAAAATATCTTTGTGTGAGTTTTAACTTAGACGCACTACTGCATTACTTTTCTTTGAGTAGAATTTTAGTGATTCCAGGAGGGGGTGGGCCTCTCATAATTATCTTTACTATCCTCTCTATCCACTTATTTTACCCTGTGGAAGTAGATATATTTACAGGACAAGTTCTTATCAGAATTATATTCTACTCCAAGAAAGTAGATAATACATGGTGGCCGAGCGGTTCAGCGCACCGGACTCAAGCTCTGGTGTTTCTGATCAGCAGAGTGTGGGTTCCAGTCCTGGTCATGACATTTTTAACCTTGAGCAAGATGCCCAACCATAATTGCTTTGTCTATCGGATGGGGCATTAAGCTGTAGGTCCCATGTACTAGGATTGGTAGTGCACGTAAAAAAAAAGAACACTTATCGTGGAGGAGTAGGGGTTAACCCAGTGTTTCTGGTTCACATAGCAAGCACCCTTGTTTACAGGTTTCCTCAGGCTTGCGAGCTACAATGATTAAGTTCACTTATGAGGCATTCTTGGTTTCATTACCAGAAATACACAATAATAATAATAACAATAACGCAGTGCATAAAAATTTACATATACAAGTTACATCATGGTGGAAATATTGATTGAAAATAGCCAGTTTACAAGACATGCCATGCATCTGTTATCAATTGTTACCAGATTTTCATGTTTCATATTTTTGCAGACATCCTGTTCTAGAAGTTTTTTCACTGTTGCCATTCACTTATTTTACATAATGAAGGAGATGTTGAGCTGCCTCGCTGAGTGAACTCAAGTTTCTTAACAACAGGTAAGTCATGCATTGTGATCCAATATCTACTCTGCTTCATCACACCCACGTTAATAATTAAAGCATTTTCCATGCACTTGAGTCTTATCTCATTTGTTTAATCAACGAGCAAGTTTGGGTGCTAACCTTCACTCAATTTGCCATTTAAATCACCCATGCATGGTCTGTGTTTCATTCAAACGCAATTAGCATTAGTCGATGGATTCATCAAATATGGCAACCCAAAATGGCGCAGTGAACAGAAAGAAATGTATTGGCTCCTAAAAAATAACTTGCATAATATAGTGCAATAACAATTATTATCTTAATGATTGATACATTTTATTGGCAAAAATTTGCCATTTATTGTGAAACCCTTTACTCTAAGAGATTTGCTAAATTGTGTGTTTGCAAAAGTTTACAATACTTTCTCTGTCATGTAACCGAACCGCCATCTTGAAAAAATGATGTAACATCGCAAGTTTACTAGAGAAACAGTGCTCTGGGGCTAGGTTGATCCAGTTGGACTAGCTAGTCAAACCAAACAGTGTTCGAGTGAAATCTAGATCGACTATGGTTAAGTCTAGTCAACTCTAGTCACCCACCGAACTTACTCAATGCTTAAATTTAGAAATTTGTACAAATATAAGATATTCATTTTTTTGACCAGTTGCGAATCTCAAGTTTCCAAGAGCATAAGTGGTAATTTTTGTCTTGCAGTAATTTTATTGGTAACAAAATGCTTCTAGTACCAGTCATCTTGAGAAACACTCAATATTCATAACCATTTTGTGCTGGCTCCTCAAAACCAAATCAACTACTTTTATGAATTTATAGTTATCATATATCTCTTGAAGGTTTGAAGATAACAACAAGCATTTAACCTAAACACTTTTCTTTAACCCTTTATGTACCATTTATTCTAGTGATAAATTAATCATATGGACACATTAATTGCTTACTCAATTGAAGGTCACAATATTGAGTAAAAACAGTCAGTTTACAAGTAATGTCATGCATCTGTTATCAATTGTTAGCTGCTTTTCATGTTTCATATTTTGCAGATATCCTGTTCTAGCAACCTAAAGAGTCCTCTTTCCCATTCTGAAAACCGTGTGGCCGTGCGATCTTTATTTTTCATGTTACAACTATTTTTTGAAGGGATTTAAACAGGTCACTAGTGACTGGTTGGCGCATGAAAGAGTTAAATTGGACACTATATCAAATAATTAATAACATACATCTGCTACTAAGTTTACTTTACTTTAAAAGTAACCCGATAATGAAAAATCCTTATAAGGTTTCTTTCAATCAACAGCCCAGGAGTAAATCTAGTTTTCAATATTAATTTGGTTTGAATGTTTTTGTGTGGTTGTGTTTCAGTTCCTTTAACTAGTTGAGTTGTTTCTTTGTAGTCACTCACCAACATCACTTCATGAAGGAAATATCCTCAAAGCAACTCAAACAACAAAAACAACTTACAGATGGTAAGCGTTGCATTTCTATACATTTCTTGTTAACTTTATTTGATCTTGTTGCTGGTAGATTAAGGTCTCCCACACAACTAGTATCACCCTCTCCCCATCCGCCTCCACCATCAGTTCGTAATCATCTTCACTATCTCTGAGTGTAGAATAAGTTTGGTCCCAACCCTTTCACTAGTCTGCTCTAGTCATCGTCACGAGACTGACGAATCTATTCCATGGGTGTCGTGTCCGAGCGGTTTCGTGCATCGGACTCAAGTTCTGGTTTCCAAGTCATCAGGGTGTGGGTTCGAATCCCGGTTATGACACTTGTGTCCTTGAGCAAGACACTTAACTACAATTGCTTCTCTTCACCCAGGTTTATTGTTTTGTGATTGATTTAGCTTAGTGCGCTACATTACTTGGCAGCACAGGCCGTATACTCCCCAGGGAGCTGAGATGGTTTAAAGAATTAAATATATATGACCTAGTGTCCAGGGGTAATAAAGTTTGAAGCACAATGATCACTCTTTGGAATTGCGCTATATAAGAGTCGATATTATTATTTAAATAGGAATCAGCAGGACAGGCTCTTTCAAACATTAACTTTCACACTCAGGGATTGTGGGTTTGTTGAGAAGCAGAAAATTTTGCAGGATGGGTTCTTATAAAATACATATGCTACACAAACCAATATTGATTGTAAAGAGCCAGTAAACAAGACATTTCATGCATCTGTTATCAACTGTTAATAGCTTTTCATGGTTCATATTTTGCAGACATCCTGTTCTAGAAGTTATTTCACTGTTGCCATTCACTGATGCTACATCATGAAGGAGATATTGAGCTGCCTTCTGAGTGAAGTCAACTTTCTTTACAACTGGTAAGTCTTGCATTTTGATCCAATATCTACCTCATTTGAACTTTAATTTGTCTCATCAAATACAACTGCATTTGTATCTCTGTCCATTGATTTTTGACCTTAAACATTATTTGCAAAACATATTTGACGTCCCTCAGGCAGTTCTCCTTAATAGCGAAATGGAATTGAAGCATACATCATTGTTAATTGTCAAAGACCAGTATCCATACTTTTATGGTATTTTTTGGGGGAACTTTTTAGTGCTTCTTGAGTAATCGTTTTCCATTTTAAAATGTCGTTGCCACAATGAAACCCTGACTTCACAAAGGTCAGACAACAAAAGTTCTCATAATTAGTTCCGGGATTCGTTGTTGTCGTGTGATAAAATTTAGTAGGCACACACCGTGATTCGCAGCACCTCGGCTGTGAGCCACGGCCGATAATTTGCCATGTTATGCTGGAATCTCGGAACGCTCAGACTTACCTCCCATTGAGCCAAATATATTGATGAACAATAGTGGCAGCCAGTCTAATTTTGTATGCCACATTTGTACAGCAACAGGACAAAGGTCTGGAATCTCGGGCTACACAAGGCATGTTTTCCAGAACCTGGTGTCACTCTTTGTACGGGTGAAACAAAGCAGGTCCATATCTGTGCACTCTACACGAAGGAAAGTCTGGTTGGATAAAAAAACATCAGCCTTCCGGCTTTTAGCAGAAAATTTAGGAAAATATGCAGTTGTTCTGGGCTTTAAAAATGTCCGCCGCAAATCTGTCCAAAAAGAATTTGTGCAAAAACACGTTTATCCGACATGAAGTGGTTAAGCACCTAGAATAAAATGCTTATCACATTGAACCATATTATTTTTTATTCCATTGCAATTATTTCATCACATTAAATGAACAGAATTTCTTGTTCATATATCCTTGGGTTGCAGTTGAAATTTGTAAATCAATATAATCTTCTTGTTAATATTTCTTAATGACTGTGACCATCTCCTCTACATAACACAAGGTTAAGTCTGAAATTGCTGGTATATTTTCTGAGTTGTTTGGTTTGAGTTACATGCAAATATATTATGTCAGGGTTTCATTGTGGCAATGATATTTTAAAATGTCTACAAATTATGCCATCATGTGCACGTTTAGAAAATCTGAATAATAATTAAAACTTTGTAATCATCTGAATTAATATCAGATGCCACTCCCATGGACTACACCCTGCCTGGCCTTTGCATTAAATCCCTCTTCTGTCTCCTTGTGAGTTCCGTCCTAGAGACAATAACCACCATTGTAGATAGTTAAAGGCATGTTTAGCAATTACTCAAAATATACATTAGCATCAAAACTTACTTGGTAACGAGCAACAGAGAGCTGTTGATAGTATAAAACATTGTGAGAAACGACTCCCTCTGAAGTAACATAGTTTTGAGAAAGAGGTAATTCTCACTAAAATATTTCAATCTGAGAAAGACTTCAGGCCTGAAGCCTTTCTCAGGCATCTGAAGCACACAAATTTGTGCAACAAGGGTGTTTTTTCTTTCATTATTTTCTTGCGACTTCGATGACCAATTGAGCCAAATTTTCACTGATTTGTTATTTTATGCATATGTTGGGATACACCAAGTGAGAATACTGGTGTTTGACTATTACTAAACATGTCAAGTGCCTTTAATGTACCTGTTATTTAGGCAATAATGTGAGGAGCCGGTCTTCACTGCATGGAAATGACTGGGTTTGTGGCTGGCGTACTGTTAATGGACCAAGCCGAAGGCGAGGTCAATTAACAGCAGGCTAGCCATCAACCAAGGTCATTACCATGCAGTGAAGACCGGCTCCTCACACTGTTATTGCCATTAATAATTACCTTGAATAACTAAAACCGGTATAAATCACCAGAATTTGTGCTTTTCAGAATTGTTCTATTCATGTTGAAGGGTTGTTCAATGTTTGCATAGGACCTAAACATGTTCAACTATTTATGCATATTTTCAAGAACCAGACTATGAGCTTTGAAAATTAACAGCACCATAAATAGAAAAACTTTGATTGGTGTTCGGCTAACTGGTTTTATTGTGTTGGGATGAGAGTGGACTCGGCACCATCTGTCCTTGCACAAATAACAAAAACGATATGCAAAAAGAAAACAGTTTATTTGATAGTTCCCCACACAACAAGCCAAAGTGCGTACAGAACTTTTACACAATAATATGCTTTTTTAGGGGCCATTTATTCACTAGTTTACAGAGCCGGTCTTTATATAATACACCCCCAAGTGACCAGTCTTCAACCAATCAGAGGAGTTTATTAATTGTATATAAAAGTGAATTTGTGTAGGTTATATGGAAGCCAACTTGAAAATCAGCCACTATCCTTTTTGTCAATAAATTTCTATCAGATTTAGTATTTACAAAGTGACAAGCATAAAAACTCATATTAATATTTTATACTAGTTAATTCTTTTAGTTGAATATGGAGGTCATATTGAAAAACAATCCCATTTTTGATTTGTGTTGAAGGTTTGAAAATTGTGACCATTACGAGTAACTTTTTAAAATGTTATTGCTTTTAGTAAACAGTAATATGACAGGTATATTTGGTGGCCATCTTTAAATGTGAACTGTTGACCTGTAGAACATAGAGTAAATTCACCAATTTGTTTCACTTATATCAAACAAACTGAAGAGTTACTGCCTGGAACATTTGGCAGCCATCTTGAAAACTGGCCATTTTGGATTTTCAAGTGTCCTGGGCCCAATTTAATGGCTCTGCTTACTGCGGAATTCTGCGCTTAAAGCCCCTGTGGTAAGCAAGATGGCTCAGATAGATCTGTAGAGTGACACAAATACAGATTGTTCTAATCATGTTCTATATGTCCACGCAGAAAGAAATGTTGTTGTTGAAATGTTGTTGTTGAATAGGTCAACAGTTCACATTTTTAATCTACCCAAAATTAATAGATGCATGGTGGCCATTTTTGAAGATGGCCACCAAATAAACCTGCCATAATTATTACTGCGACAAAAGCAGGCATGATATTTGGCCCTTCGAAACATGTATGCAAATTGTATTGAGTACAATGTATGGCTTTGATAGCCTTTTCAGGCTATTTAATAACAATTTTGAAGATTTTTTTGAGGGCCCCAAAATCGGAAAGCGGATTAACTAGGAAGAATATCTTGCTTTTTTATGCCAAATGTCCTGATTTTATCATAATTTCACTATTTCCACCCAGATTGTGTGGTCTGTCTGACTAGTAACACAATGACAGTAACACAAATTAATCACCATAAAAGGTTTTAGACCAAATTATCACTCAGTCTCGTTTTGGTTTCATTTATTTGAAAGGAAGGGGGGAAACATGGCTGGACCAAAGTCTATATTGCTGTGGGCAAGGGTTGCTGTGCCAAAATTCCTTTCATTCATACTGTTTCTGTATCGAATTTGTGGTGAATTTACTGATTTATATCATTACATTGATAAGCTCCTCGCCGCAGCGGGCGCTATTTTTGTAAACAAACCGAGCCAAGAAACTTGACGTCATCATGTCAATGCAGGTTGATACAATGTATAACAACCCACCTGAGTCTTTAGTTGACGAATGTAACACATTTTGCGGTCTACGCGCGGCAGTCTTTGATGTGAACGCGTGACCTACACATTGTATCATTTTGGTTGAGACTGTTCATTTGCCCGCCACCGCAATGTAATGCTTTATTATATGGGGCACTCAATTTAAAGGCATCGTACATGTTTGGTAATTGGAGCCTTCTGTTTGTTTCAAACCTATATCGTTGTAGATATATACCATAAAACTAACCTGTGAAAATTTCATTTCAAAAGGTGTTAGCGTTTTTGAGATGTTACCGAAAATCTGGAGCGGTTATTTCTACGCAGAAAGAATAATCTGCATTGGAATACACACTCTGAGAAGCGTTACCGTAACGCTTCTCAGATTCAAATGTTTTAGGGGTAACAAGTAATACATTTTTCCATAACCGCGCAGTGCTTCGAAGTGAAAAGTTTCTCAAAATGCATTATACTATCCAAAGCTGCTGTACTTTTTAACGAGTAAGTTTGTATTGCCAATAATTATCAGAGTCATTACCAAACGTGTACGATGCCTTTAAGATCTTTACATTTATATTTAAGTCATTCTTCGACTTTTATGATTCCACTGTCATCTTTAAAACATTCCCAATATAATAAACATGTATAGTACCAGTCTGTAGGGACAGTAATATTTCCCTCGCAGCCTCGCTTTGATTGCATACGTTTTAACGGTGGAAATACAAGATGGTTGCGTGACAGGACGCCCGGGTGATATATGCACCGTATCGGTACTCGTAGCCCCCACCCCCCCAAAAAACCCCCAAACCCCGAGCCATTAAAAAAACAAAAATGCCTCCACATTTCTGACCAGCCCTGCATTTATTTGTTTATTTATTTATTTACTTGTTTTATTTGTTGCTAGATGTGATTTATAATTTGGTGATATTTGGGTTTGGCAGTATACATTTTTAAGATGTATCGTGCGTAGTTGATAATCAACTTAATACTTTTGTTTTGGCACAATTAGTATTCCCCGCACCCCAACTCCCTCTCCAAACCAACGTAGCTCTCCGCGCCGCACATTGGCTTAGAACTTAAAATTATTCACCAACTAGTTCCCGGGTCGTCCGCTGGATGGTCCAGCGGATGGTTCAGTTCTAACCAATCAGTTTAAAGAACAGCGGCTTAGAATGCTTCTGAACTGACATCGCGTAAAATGCAGGCTAATGTATTTAAATTGACGTAGGTGCGCTTAGCGCAATGAAAAGAACAGATGTGTTCAATAGAGCTGGAGCTCGGGCGAGAAGAACAACATCAGTTAACGACTTGAATTATATTGTAGTTACTATCAAAATAGACTGGATTCCAATGAAGTTAACCCATAAATTTTTGCATGACAGAAAGCTTTTGTGAGAAAACCACGTTACCGGGCGAATAAAACCTGGGGTCTGAACAGGCAGCCTTCATTTCTGTTCTAGTGCGGATGGTGGATGGTGCTCTACTCTGCTGATGTCAACCCTGTGGTCTTTGGTGGTCTCAATCTGACTACCAGACCCACACTTCACCAACATGTAAGTACCTCTCCTCATGCATTGCTCTACTGTATTTTCCTTGCCCCAAATTGTTGTGCTTATTATAAATCAAGTATTTTTGAACATTTGTGAACACTAATTTCTCACTGCTTTCAGCTTGTAACTTTCAAAGAAGTATCCACCCATGGTTTAGCATATCCAAATGTATTTACTGTTTGCAATGACATTTACTCTGTACATTTCTGAGCCTGATGGTGTAAAACAAAAAATGCCATGCTTTGGTAAGATTGTATTTGTTTATCCAAATGTATCTATTTGCAATGACATTCACCATGTATTTCTGGTTCAATTCCAGCCCACTACTTGCCCGATGAGAGCCTGTGCAGCCTGCACCAGCCAACCCATGGTGCAATAACATTGTAAGTTATTTTTCCACTGAAAGCATACATTGAATTAGAACTTGCCATCCCATCTTGCATTAGATTTCAAACTTTGCTCCAATTGCATTTATACTTGGTTGAAATTTCTTTAAACCTTGCTACAACTTGCATTCATATTTGGTTGAAATTTCTTTAAACTTTGCTACAACCTGCATTCATACTTGGTTGAAATTGCTTGAAAGTTTGCTGCAAATTGCATTTTAATTGTTTTGAATTGCCACAAACCTTGAAACAAGTTAAGTTTATATTTGATTGAAACCCAAATGTATTTACTATTTGCAATGACATTCACCATGTATTTCTGGTTCAATTCCAGTCGACTACTTGCCCGATGACAGCCTGGCAGTTCCCCATGGCCTGATGATGATGATGTCTGGGGTCCCATGCAGCCTGCACCAGCCAACCCATGGTGCAATAACATTGTAAGTTAAATTTCTATCACATCACAGATCTAAAAGTATACATTGAATTAGATTTCAAACCTTGCTACAAAATGCCTTATTTTTTGGTTGAAATTGCTGCTGTTTTGAATTGCCACAAACCTTGAAACAAATTGCATTTATATTTGGTTGAAATTGCTTTAATGTTGTCTACAACTTGCACTATATTTGGTTGAAATTGTTTCTTTGCTACAACTTGCATTCATATTTGGTTGACATTGCTTCAAACTTTGCTGCAAATTGGATTTGAATTTGTTTGAATTACCACAAACCTCGAAACAAATTGCATTTATATTTGGTTGAAATTGCTTAAATGTTTCCTACAACTTGCATTCATATTTGTTTCAAATTGTTTAAACTTTGCTACAACTTGCATTAAATATTTGGTTGAAATTGCTTCAAACTTTGCTGCAAATTGCATTTAAAATTGCTTTAATGTTTGCTACAACTCATTTTTGGTTGAAATTGTTTAAACACTGCTACAGCTTGCATTCATATTTGGTTGATATTGTTTAAACTTTGCTACAACTTGCATTAATATTTGGTTGAAATTGCTTCAAACTTTGCTGCAAATTGCATTTAAAATTGCTTTAATGTTTGCTACAACTCATTTTTGGTTGAAATTGTTTAAACACTGCTACAGCTTGCATTCATATTTGGTTGATATTGCTTCAAACTTTGCTGCAAATTGCTACAAGCCTTGAAACAAATTGCAGTTATATTTGGTTGAAATTGCTTTAATGTTTGCTACAACTTGCATTAATATTTGGTTGAAATTGTTTCTTTGCTACAACTTGCATTCATATTTGGTTGACATTGCTTCATACTTAGCTGCAAATTGCATTTGATTTGTTTGTGGAATTGCCACAAACCTTGAAACAAATTGCATTTATATTTGGTTGAAATTGCTTCAAACTTTGCTACAACTTGCATTTGATTTGTTTTGAATTGCCACAAAACTTGAAACAAATTGCATTTACATTTGGTTGAAATTGCTTTAATGTTTGCTACAACTTGCATTAATATTTGGTTGAAATTGTTTCTTTGCTACAACTTGCATTCATATTTGGTTGACATTGCTTCATACTTAGCTGCAAATTGCATTTGATTTGTTTGTGGAATTGCCACAAACCTTGAAACAAATTGCATTTATATTTGGTTGAAATTGCTTCAAACTTTGCTGCAAATTGCTACAAGCCTTGAAACAAATTGCAGTTATATTTGGTTTAAATTGCTTCAATGTTTGCTACAACTTGCATTTATATTTGGTTGAAAATTGCTTCAAACTTTGCTGCAAATTGCATTTGATTTGTTTTGAATTGCCACAAACCTTGAAACAAATTGCATTTATATTTGGTTGAAATTGCTTCAAACTTTGCTGCAAATTGCATTTGATTTGTTTTGAATTGCCACAAACCTTGAAACAAATTGCATTTACATTTGGTTGAAATTGCTTTAATGTTTGCTACAACTTGCATTAATATTTGGTTGAAATTGTTTCTTTGCTACAACTTGCATTCATATTTGGTTGACATTTCTTCATACTTAGCTGCAAATTGCATTTGATTTGTTTGTGGAATTGCCACAGACCTTGAAACAAATTGCATTTATATTTGGTTGAAATTGCTTCAAACTTTGCTGCAAATTGCATTTGATTTGTTTTGAATTGCCACAAACCTTGAAACAAGTTGCATTTACATTTGGTTGAAACTGCTTTAATGTTTGCTACAACTTGCATTGGTTGAAATTGTTTCTTTGCTACAACTTGCATTCATATTTGGTTGACATTGCTTCATACTTAGCTGCAAATTGCATTTGATTTTTTTGGGAATTACCACAAACCTTGAAACAAATTGCACTAAGGCCTTTATTTGGTTGAAATTGCTTCAAACTTTGCTGCAAATTGCTACAAACCTTGAAACAAATTGCAGTTATATTTGGTTTAAATTGCTTCAATGTTTGCTACAACTTGCATTTATATTTGGTTAAAATTGCTTCAAACTTTGCTGGAAATTGCATTTGATTTGTTTTGAATCGCCACAAACCTTGTTTGCTACAACTCATTTTTGGTTGAAATTGTTTAAACACTGCTACAACTTGCATTCATATTTGGTTGATATTGCTTCAAACTTTGCTGCAAATTGCTACAAGCCTTGAAACAAATTGCAGTTATATTTGGTTGAAATTGCTTCAATGTTTGCTACAACTTGCATTTGATTTGTTTTGAATTGCCACAAACCTTGAAACAAATTGCATTTACATTTGGTTGAAATTGCTTTAATGTTTGCTACAACTTGCATTAATATTTGGTTGAAATTGTTTCTTTGCTACAACTTGCATTCATATTTGGTTGACATTGCTTCATACTTAGCTGCAAATTGCATTTGATTTGTTTGTGGAATTGCCACAAACCTTGAAACAAATTGCATTTATATTTGGTTGAAATTGCTTCAAACTTTGCTGCAAATTGCTACAAGCCTTGAAACAAATTGCAGTTATATTTGGTTTAAATTGCTTCAATGTTTGCTACAACTTGCATTTATATTTGGTTGAAATTGCTTCAAACTTTGCTGCAAATTGCATTTGATTTGTTTTGAATTGCCACAAACCTTGAAACAAGTTGCATTTACATTTGGTTGAAACTGCTTTAATGTTTGCTACAACTTGCATTGGTTGAAATTGTTTCTTTGCTACAACTTGCATTCATATTTGGTTGACATTGCTTCATACTTAGCTGCAAATTGCATTTGATTTTTTTGGGAATTACCACAAACCTTGAAACAAATTGCACTAAGGCCTTTATTTGGTTGAAAATGCTTCAAACTTTGCTGCAAATTGCTACAAACCTTGAAACAAATTGCAGTTATATTTGGTTTAAATTGCTTCAATGTTTGCTACAACTTGCATTTATATTTGGTTGAAATTGCTTCAAACTTTGCTGCAAACTGCTACAAGCCTTGAAACAAATTGCAGTTATATTTGGTTTAAATTGCTTCAATGTTTGCTACAACTTGCATTTATATTTGGTTGAAATTGCTTCAAACTTTGCTGCAAATTGCATTTGATTTGTTTTGAATTGCCACAAACCTTGAAACAAATTGCATTTACATTTGGTTGAAACTGCTTTAATGTTTGCTACAACTTGCATTGGTTGAAATTGTTTCTTTGCTACAACTTGCATTCATATTTGGTTGACATTGCTTCATACTTAGCTGCAAATTGCATTTGATTTTTAGAACAAACCACAAACCTTGAAAAGGCCTTTATTAAGGGTTGAAATTGTTTGAAATTGCTTTGTAAATTGCTGCAACAAAACAAACAAATTGCATTTACATTTGGTTGAAACTGCTTTAATGTTTGCTACAACTTGCATTGGTTGAAATTGTTTCTTTGCTACAACTTGCATTCATATTTGGTTGACATTGCTTCATACTTAGCTGCAAATTGCATTTGAATTTTTTTGAATTGCTACAAACCTTGAAACAAATTGCATTTGCAAATTGCAAATTGCCTTTGAATTGTTTGGAATTGCTACACACCTTGAAACAAATTACATTTATTTTTGATTGAAATCCAAATGTATTTACTATTTGCAATGACATTCACCATGTAATTCTGGTTAAATTCCAGCCCACTACTTGCCTGATGACAGCCTGTGCAGCCTGCACCAGCCAACCCATGGTGCAATAACATTGTAAGTTATATTTCTATTACATCACAGATCTACAAGCATACATTAAATTACATTTCCAACCTTGCTACAACTTGCATTCATATTTGGTTGACATTGCTTCAAACTTGGCTGCAAATTGCATTTGAATTTGTTTGAATTGCTACAAACCTTGAAACAAATTGCATTTATATTTGGTTGAAATTGTTTGAACTTTGCTACAAATTGCTTTTATATTTGGTTGAAATTGTTTAAACTTTGCTACAACTTGCATTCATATTTGGTTAAAACTGCTTCATACTTAGCTGCAAATTGCATTTGAATTTGTTTGAATTGCACAAACCTTGAAACAAATTGCTTTTATATTTGGTTGAAATTGTTTAAACTTTGCTACAACTTCCATTCTTATTTGGTTGAAATTGCTTCAACCTTTGCTGCAAATTGCATTTGAATTTTTTTGAATTGCCACAAACCTTGAAACAAATTGCATATATATTTTGTTGAAATTGCCTGAATGTTTGCTGCAGCTTGCATTCATATTTAGTTGAAATTGTTGCAAAATTTGCTAAATTGTTTTTGAAATTACCACAAACCACAAAAAGCATTTAAATTTGGTCGAAATTGTTGTTAGACTTTGCTAGAAATTGCTTTAAACTTTGCTTGAAATGGCGTCAAACTTTGCTTAAAATGGCGTCGAAACTTTGCTTGAAATGGTGTCAAACTTTGCCTTTTTTTACAGTCATGGCTGCAATAATACACAGGGCACATTTGTTAAATACAAATTGTTTGCATTATTTTAATTTCTTTTTATTTTATATTATACAGGTGATGTCGAACAACGCAGACCTACAACTGTGCAGTGACATATCCAGAACTGGTTGTAGAAGAGATGTACAACACTCCACAATATTTGCAGTTCACAGAACGTCAAGATTTTATTAAATCATTATATATTTATGCTGGTAAAAATTTCAACTTAATTTGTTTGGATTTGCATCAAACTTCGCTTGAAATTTTGCTAGAAATTGCGTCAAACTTTGCTAAAATCTGTGTCAAACTTTACTAGAAACTTTGCTTGAAACTGCGTCAAATTTGGTTGAAATTTTTCTTAGATTCATTTACAAATTTTCCTTTAATTTTAGTAACAAATTTTCCTTAAATTTCAACTAAATTTGTTTGGATTTGCATAAAACTTTCCTTGAAATTGGATCAAACTTTGCTAGAAACTTTGCTTGAAATTGCGTCAAACTTTGCTAAAAACTGTGTCAAACTTTACTAGAAACTTTGCCTGAAATTTCATCAAACTTTGCTAGACATGGCGTCAAACTTTGCTTGAAATTGCGTCAAATTTGGTTGAAATTTTCCTTAAATTTTAGTAACAGATTTTCCTTAAACTTTAGTAACAGATTTTCCTTAAACTTTAGTAACAGATTTTCCTTAAATTTTAGTAACAGATTTTCCTTAAACTTTAGTAACAGATTTTCCTTAAATTTTAGTAACAGATTTTCCTTAAATTTTTGTAACAAATTTTCCTTAATTTTTAACTAAATTTGTTTGGATTTGCATAAAACTTTGCTTGAAATTGCATAAAACTTTGCTAGAAACTTTGCTTGAAATTGCGTCAAACTTTGCTAGAAATTACGTCAAACTTTGCTTGAAATTTTGTCAAACTTTGCTAGTTAAAAATTGCGTCAAACTTTGCTTGAAATTGCGTCAAACTTTGCTAAAATCTGTATCAAACTTTGCTAGAAACTTTGCTTGAAATTTCGTCAAACTTTGCTAGACATGGCGTCAAACTTTGCTTGAAACTGCGTCAAATTTGGTTGAATTTTCTTTAAATTTTCGTTTTAAATTTTCTTTAAATTTTCGTTTAAAATTTTACTTAAATTTTCGTATAAAATTTTACTTAAATTTTGTTAAATTTGTTAAATTAAGTTTTGTTACAATTTTGTTTCCTTAAATTTTGTTACAGATTTTTTCCTTAAATTTTGTTACAGATTTTTTCCTTAAATTTTGTTACAGATTTTTTCCTTAAATTTTGTTACAGATTTTTTCCTTAAATTTTGTTAAAGATTTTTTCCTTAAACTTTGTTACAGATGTTACTCTCTGAAACTTTGCTACAAAATGTACTTTTTGAAACTTTAATAAACTTCTCACTTCTTACCCATCTCACAGCGAATTATTTCACGAGTCTAACTATTATCTGAAGTAGTTCCTCCAAATCGGCAAGTAATTTACTTGCCGATTTGGAGGAACTACTTCAGATAATTCAAAATAAAATTTTAATATATAATAATATATATATATACATACATAAAATAAAATAAAATAAAATAAAATAAAAATGAAAATTAAAGAAAAATAAAACTAGAAAGACAAAAGACCCTAAAAATCGGCAGCGGCCTTCGGCCGCTCCTGAGGGGCTCCGCCCCTCCGACCCCAGGGGGGCTCCGCCCCCCTATCCCCCCTTCCTAGGGCTAGGACACCGGAACCCACAAGTCTAGGACACCGGACCCCACATTAGGGGGGCTACGCCCCCCTATGATAATACTTAGGGTTAGGGTTAGGGTTAGGGTTAGGGCTACTGCAATAGTATATTCTACCCGTATATTTTAATACAGTTTGCTATTCTCATACCCGACATATTCTAACCGGATATTTTAAGACAGTTTCCCATTCTCTACCCGACATATTCTACACATATATTTTAAGACAGTTTGCTATTCTCATACCCGACATATTCTAACCGGATATTTTAAGACAGTTTCCCATTCTCTACCCGACATATTCTACCCGTATATTTTAAGACAGTTTGCTATTCTCATACCCGACATATTCTAACCGGATATTTTAAGACAGTTTCCCATTCTCTACCCGACATATTCTACCCGTATATTTTAAGACAGTTTGCTATTCTCGTACCCGACATATTCTACACGTATATTTTATGACATTTTGCTAATCTCATACCCGACATATTCTACCCGTGTATTTTAAGACAGTTTGCTATTCTCATACACGATATATTCTACCCGTATATTTTAAGACAGTTTCCTATTCCTGTGCCCGACATATTCTACCCGTATATTTTAACACAGTTTGCTATTCCTTTATCCGAAATATTCTATCCGTATATTTTAAGACAGTTTGCTATTCCCGTACCCGACATATTCTACCCATCTATTAAAAAAAATAATTTCAATACATTACACCTTCTTCACTTTCAATTTTGTATCTTTATTCATCATTATTTAACACTCCATTTTGTTTTTAAAGATTCATTACACTTTACTTATCTACATTAATTTATTTATCCATTCATCACTGTCATCTCCAAGAATTTTAAAATACATTACTTTCAATCCAATAACTATTGTTTGCAAAGAACCACCTCACATCAGTTTAAATGTATGAATCCAAGTGACCAAACCAAAGTCCACAAGGTGCCAGTCGAGCACTTAAAAGAATGACCAAGCCAAAGACCACAAGGGGCCAGTCGATCAGTTAAAAAGGCGACAGAGCCAAAGTACACGAGAGGCCGGTCGATCAGTTGAAAGAGCAACCGAGCCAAAGTACATGAGGGGCCACTGGATCAGTTAAGAGAACAACCGAGCCAAAGTACACGAGAGGCCGGTCGATCAGTTCAAAGAGCGACCGAGCCAAAGTACATGAGGGGCCGGTCGATCAGTTAAAAGAGCGACAAAGCCATAGTCCACGAGGGGCAAGTCGATCAGTTGAAACAGCGAACGAGCCAAAGTCCACAAGGGGCAGGTCACACAGTTAAAATAGCGACTCAGCCAAAGTCCAAGAGGGTCAGTTCGATCAGTTGAAAGAGCGACCGAGCCAAAGTCCACGAGGGGCAGGTTCAACAGTTGAAACAGCGACCGAGTCAAAGTCCACGAGGGGTCGGTCAATCAGTTGAAATAGCAACCGAGCCAAAGTCCACGAGAGGCCGGTCGATAAGTTTAAAGAGCGACCGAGCCAAAGTCCACGAGGGGCCGGTCGATTAGTTGAAAGAGCCACCGAGCCAAAGTCCATAAGGGGCTGGTCGATCAGTTGAAAGAGCGACCAAGACAAAGTCCACGAGGTGTCGGTCGATCAGTTGAAATAGCGAGCCAAAGTACACGAGAGGCCGGTCAATCAGTTGAAAGAGCGGCCGAGCCAAAATTCCACAAGGGGCAGGTCGGAAGGAGGGGCCAATCGATCAGTTAAGAGAGCGACTGAGTCAAAGTCCACGAAGGGCTGGTCGGTCAGTTAAAAACGTAACCAAGCCAAATTCCACGAGGGGCCGGTCGATCAGTTGAAAGAGCAACCGAGACAAAGTCCACGAGGGGTCGGTCGATCAGTTGAAAGAGCAACCGAGCCAAAGTCCACGAGGGGCCGGTCGATCAGTTGAAAGAGCGACCGAGACAAAGTCCACGAGGGGCCGGTCGATCAGTTGAAAGAGCGACCGAGTCAAAGTCCACGAGGGGCCGGTCGATCAGTTAAAAGAATGACCGACCAGTCCACAAGCGGCAGGTCGGAAAGAGCGACCGAGCCAAAGTCCACGAGGGGCAGGTTGAACAGTTGAAACAGCGACCGAGCCAGAGTCCACGAGGGGCTGGTTGATCAGTTGAAAGAGGGACCAAGTCAAAGTCCACGAGGGGTCGATCAATCAGTTGAAATAGCAACCGAGCCAAAGTCCATGAGGGGCCGGTGGATCAGTTAAGAGAACGACCGAGCCAAAGTACACGAGAGGCCGGTCGATCAGTTTAAAGAGCGACCGAGCCAAAGTCCATAAGGGGCTGGTCGATCAGTTGAAATAGCAACCGAGCCAAAGTCCACGAGGGGCCGGTCCATCAGTTAAAAGAATGACCGAGCCAAAGACCACAAGGGGCCGGTCGATCAGTTAAAAGAACGACCAAAACAAAGTCCACGAGGGGTCGGTCTATCAGTTGAAATAGCAACCGAGCCAAAGTCCACGAGGGGCCGGTCGATCAGTTAAAAGAGCGACCGAGCAAAAGTCCACGAGGGACCGATCGATCAGTTAAGAGAGCGGCCGGGGCAGGTCGGAAAGAGTGACTGAGCCAAAGTACAGGAGGGGCCAATCGATCAGTTAAAAGAGCGACAGAGCCACGAGGGGCAGGTCGATCAGTTGAAACAGCGAACGAGCCAAAGTCCACAAGGGGCAGGTCACACAGTTAAAAGAGCGACTGAGTCAAAGTCTACGAGGGGCTGGTCGATCAGTTAAAAACGTAACCAAGCCAAATTCCACAAGGGGCCGGTCGATCAGTTACAAGGGCAACCGAGCCAAAGTCCACGAGGGGCCGGTCGATCAGTTGAAAGAGCAACCGAGACAAAGTCCACGAGGGGTCGGTCGATCAGTTGAAAGAGCAACCGAGCCAAAGTCCACGAGGGGACAGTCGATCAGTTGAAAGAGCGATCGATCAGTTAAGAGAGCGGCCGAGCCAAAATCCACGAGGCACAGGTCGATCAGTTGAAAGAGCGACTGAGCCAAAGTACAGGAGGGGCCAGTCGATCAGTTAAAAGAGCGACAGAGCCACGAGGGGCAGGTCGATCAGTTGAAACAGCGAACGAGCCAAAGTCCACAAGGGGCAGGTCACACAGTTAAAAGAGCGACTGAGTCAAAGTCCACGAGGGGCTGGTCGATCAGTTAAAAACGTAACCGAGCCAAATTCCACAAGGGGCCGGTCGATCAGATAAAAGGGCAACCGAGCCAAAGTCCACGAGGGGCCGGTCGATCAGTTAAAAGAGCGACCAAGCCAAAGTCCACGAGGGGACAGTCGATCAGTTGAAAGAGTGACCGGGCCAAAGGCCACGAGAGGCCAGTCGATCAGTTGAAAGAGCGACCGAGCCAAAGTCCACAAGGGGCATGTCAATCAGTTGAAAGAGCGACCGAGCAAAAGTCCATGAGGGACCGATCGATCAGTTAAGAGAGCAGCCGAGCCAAAGTACAGGAGGGACCAGTCGATCAGTTAAAAGAGCGACCAAGCCAAAGTCCACGAGGGGACAGTCGATCAATTGAAACAGCGACCAAGCCAAAGAGTCCATAAGGGGCCGGTCGATCAGTTAAGAGAGCAGCCGAGCCAAAGTACAGGAGGGACCAGTCGATCAGTTAAAAGAGCGACCAAGACAAAGTCCACGAGGGGTCGGTCGATCAGTTGAAAGAGCAACCGAGCCAAAGTCCAAGAGGGGCCAGTCGATCAGTTGAAACAGCGAACGAGCCAAAGTCCACGAGGGGCAGGTTGATCAGTTAAAAGCGCAACCGAGCCAAAGTCCACGAGGGGCCGTTCGATCAGTTGAAAGAGCGACCGAGCCAAAGTCCATGAAGGGCCGGTCGATCAGTTGAAAGAGCGACCGAGCCAAATTCCACGAGGGGCCGGTCGGTCAGTTGAAAGAGCGACCGAGCAAAAGTCCACGAGGGGCAGGTCGATCAATTGAAACAGCGACTGAGCCAAAGTACAGGAGGTGCCAGTCGATCAGTTAAAAGAGCGACAAAGCCATAGTCCACGAGGGGCAGGTCGATCAGTTGAAACAGCGAACGAGCCAAAGTCCACAAGGGGCAGGTCACACAGTTAAAAGAGCGACTCAGCCAAAGTCCAAGAGGGGCCGGTGATCAGTTGAGAGAGGGGCAGGTCGATCAGTTAAAAGAGCGACCGAGTCAAAGTCCACGAGGGGCTGGTCGATCAGTTAAAAGAGCAACCGAGCCAAAATCCACAAGGGGCCGGTCGATCAGTTAAAAGGGCAACCGAGCCAAAGTCCACGAGGGGCAGGTCGATGAGTTGAGAGGGGCAGGTCGATCAGTTAAAAGAGCGACCAAGCCAAAGTCCACGAGGGGCAGGTCGATCAGTTGAAAGAGCGACCGAGCCAAAGTCCACAAGGGGCAGGTCAATCAGTTGAAAGAGCGACCGAGCCAAAGTCCACAAGGGGCCGGTTGATCAGTTAAGAGAGCAACCGAGCCAAAGTTCACAAGGGGCAGGTCGGAAGGAGGGGCCAGTCGATCAGTTGACAAGCGGCAGGTCAATCAGTTGAAAGAGCAACCGAGCCAAAATCCACAAGGGGCCGGTCGATCAGTTAAAAGGGCAACCGAGCCAAAGTCCACGAGGGGCAGGTCGATGAGTTGAGAGAGGGGCAGGTCGATCAGTTAAAAGAGCGACCAAGCCAAAGTCCACGAGGGGCAGGTTGATCAGTTAAAAGCGCAACCGAGCCAAAGTCCACGAGGGGCCGTTCGATCAGTTGAAAGAGCGGCCGAGCCAAAATCCACAAGGGACAGGTCGATCAGTTGAAAGAGCGACCGAGCCAAAGTCCATGAAGGGCCGGTCGATCAGTTGAAAGAGCGACCGAGCCAAATTCCACGAGGGGCCGGTCGGTCAGTTGAAAGAGCGACCGAGCAAAAGTCCACGAGGGGCAGGTCGATCAATTGAAACAGCGACTGAGCCAAAGTACAGGAGGTGCCAGTCGATCAGTTAAAAGAGCGACAAAGCCATAGTCCACGAGGGGCAGGTCACACAGTTAAAAGAGCGACTCAGCCAAAGTCCAAGAGGGGCCGGTGATCAGTTGAGAGAGGCACGTCGATCAGTTAAAAGAGCGACCGAGTCAAAGTCCACGAGGGGCTGGTCGATCAGTTAAAAGAGCAACCGAGCCAAAATCCACAAGGGGCCGGTCGATCAGTTAAAAGGGCAACCGAGCCAAAGTCCACGAGGGGCAGGTCGATGAGTTGAGAGAGGGGCAGGTCGATCAGTTAAAAGAGCGACCAAGCCAAAGTCCACGAGGGGCCGGTCGATCAGTTAAGAGAGCAACCGAGCTAAAATCCACGAGGGGCAGGTCGATCAGTTGAAAGAGCGACCGAGCCAAAGTCCACAAGGGGCAGGTCAATCAGTTGAAAGAGCGACCGAGCCAAAGTCCACAAGGGGCCGGTTGATCAGTTAAGAGAGCAACCGAGCCAAAGTTCACAAGGGGCAGGTCGGAAGGAGGGGCCAGTCGATCAGTTGAAAGAGCGACCGAGCCAAAGTCCACAAGCGGCAGGTCAATCAGTTGAAAGAGCGACCGAGCCAAAGTCCACGAGGGGCCAGTTGATCAGTTAAGAGAGCAACCGAGCCAAAGTACAGGAGGGGCAGGTCGATCAGTTAAAAGAGCAACCGAGCCAAATTCCACAAGGGGCCGGTCGATCAGTTAAAAGGGCAACCGAGCCAAAGTCCACGAGGGGCAGGACGATCAGTTGAGAGAGGGGCTGGTCGATTAATTGAAACAGCGCCCGAGCCAAAGTCCACGAGGGGCAGGTCAATCACTTGAAAGAACAACCGAGCCAAAGTCCACGAGGGGACAGTTGATCAGTTGAAAGAGCAACCGAGCCAAAGTCCACAAGGGGACAGTCGATCAGTTAAAAGAGCGACCGAGCCAAAGTCCACGAGGGGCAGGTCGATTTGGTGGAACTATTTTGGATAATTCAAAATAAAATTTTAATATTCATACATATACATAAAATAAAATAAAATAAAATAAAATAAAAAAGAAAATTAAAGAAAAAGAAAACGAGAAAAACAAAAGACGCTCCTCGGGGGCTCTGCTCCTTCGACCCCAGGGGGGCTCCGCCCCCGTATCCCCCTTTTGGGGGCTAGGACACCGGACCCCACGAGTCTAGGACACCGGACCCCATGATGGGGGGATACGCCCCTTTATTAGTACAATAGTATGTCCAGGATAGTACAATAGTTTGTCCATGATAGTACAATAGTATGTCCATGATAGTACAATAGTTTGTCCATCATTAGTTGGAACTCCATTTTGTTTTTAAAGATTCATTACATTTTACTTATCTAAAACTACTTTACATCAATTTATTTATCCATTCATCGCTGTGATCTCCAAGACTTTTCAAATACATTGGTTTCAATCAAATAGTTATTGTTCGCAAAGAACCACCTCACGTCGATTTAAATGTATGAATCCAAATATTTAAAGTTTGAAATACAGTTCTAATTAATTAACACCATGACCAACTGCTAATCACTGTCCACTCATCGTCTCTGTTGATGTCACCATCGTCCATGGTAGTAGCAGCAAAACCTTTCACATCACCATATCCTAATAAAAAACAAGTCAAACATGGCTTTAGGAATTGATTAAAAACCTTTGTAAAAGGCTAAGAGTTTTACACACAAGACCACCCTGTGACATTCGCGTTTAACACGTAAGCACCCAATCAATTGAGTATAGTAAAGGGAAGATGCATGAGAGGAGAACAAGTGCACGAGGGGCAGGTCGATCAGTTGAAAGAGTAACCGAGCCAAAGTCCACAAGGGGGCCGGTTGATCAGTTAAGAGAGCAACCGAGCCAAAGTCCACGAGGGGCTGGTGGATCAGTTAAAAGAGCAACCGAGCCAAAGTACACGAGGGGACGGTCGATCAGTTAAAAGAACGACCGAGCCAAAGACCTAGAGGGGCAGGTCAATCAGTCCATGAGGGGCCGGTCAATCAGTTGAGAGAGCAACCTAGCCAAAGTCCACGAGGGGCAGGTCGGAAAGGGTGACTGAGCCAAAGTACAGGAGTGGCCGGTCGATCAGTTGAAACAGTGAACGAGCCAATGTCCACGAGGGGCAGGTCGATCAGTTAAAACAGCAACCGAGCCAAAGTCCACGAGGAGCAGGTCGATCAGTTAAAACAGGGACTGAGCCAAAGTCCACGAGGGGCAGGTCGATCAGTTGAAACAGCGAATGAGCAAAAGTCCACGGGGGGCCGGTTTATCAGTTTAAGTGCGACCGAGCCAAAGTCCACGAGGGGCAGGTCGATCAGTAAAAAGAGCGACAAAGCCAAAATCCACAAGGGGCCGATTGATCAGTTGAAAGAGCAACCGAGCCAAAGTCCACGAGGGGCCGATCGATCAGTTAAGAGATCAACTGAGCCAAAGTCGATCAGTTTAAAGGGTGACCAAGCCTAAGTCCACGAGGAGCCGAATTATCAGTTTAAGTGCGACCGAGCCAAAGTCCACGAGGGGCAGGTTGATCAGTTAAAAGAGCGACCAAGCCAAAGTCCACAACGGGCTGGTCGATCAGTTCAAAGACAGGAACTGAGCCAAAGTTGATCAGTTGAAACAGTGACCGAGCCAAAGTCCACGAGGGGCCAGTCGATCAGTTAAAAGAGCGACCGAGCCAAAGTCCGCGAGGGGCAGGTTCGTCAGTTGAAACAGCGACCGAGCCAAAGTCCACGAGGGGCAGGTCGATCAGTTCAAAAAGCCAACGAACCAAAGTCCACGAGGGGCAGGTCGATCAGTTAAAAGAGCAACCGAGCCAAAATCTACGAGGGGCCGGTTTATCAGTTGAAGTGCGATCGAGCCAAAGTCCACGAGGGGACGGCTGATCAGTTAAGAAAGTGACCGAGCCAAAGTCCTAGAGGAGCAGGTGCATCAGTTAAAAGAGCGACCGAGCCAAAGTACATGAGGGGCCGGTCGATCAATTAAAAGAGCAAACAAGTCAAAGTCCAATAGGGTCACTTTGATCAGTTGAAAGAGCGAACGAGCCATTCCACAAGCAGCAGGTCGGAAAGAGCGACCGAGCCAAAGTCCACGAGGGGAAGGTCGATCAGTTCAAACAGCGAACGAGCCAAAGTCCACGAGGGGACGGCTGATCAGTTAAGAGAGTGACCGAGCCAAAGTACACGAGGGGCCGGTCGATCAGTTAAAAGAGCAACCAAGCCAAAGTCCAACAGGGGCAGGTCGATCAGTTAAAAGAGTGACCGAGCCGAATTCCACGAGGAGCCGGTTTATCAGTTGAAGTGCGACTGAGCCAAAGTCCACGAGGGGTCGGTCGATCAGTTGAAAGAGCAACCGAGCCAAAGTCTACGAGGGGACGGCTGATCAGTTAAGAGAGTGACCAAGCCAAAGTCCTAGAGGGGCCGGTTGATCAGTTAAAAAGGCAACCAAGCCAAAGTCCAACAGGGTCAATTCGATCAGTTGAAATAGCGACCGAGCCAGTCCACAAGCGACAGGTCGGAAAGAGCAACCGAGCCAAAGTCCACGAGGGGCAGGTCGATCAGTTCAAACAGCGAATGAGCCAAAGTCCACGAGGGGCAGGTCGATCAGTTAAAAGAGCACCCGAGCCAAAGTCCACGAGGGGTAAGTCGATCAGTTAAAAGAGCAACCGATCCAAAGTTCACGAGGGGCGGTCGATCAGTTAAAAGGGTGACCGAGCCAAAGTCAACGAGGGGCCGGTTTATCAGTTGAAGTCCGACCGAGCCAAAGTCAACGAGGGGTCGGTCAATCAGTTGAAAGAGCAACCGAGCCAAAGTCCATGAGGGGCCGGTCGATCAGTTTAAGCCTTTCAGCCCCAATGGCGACTTTAGTCGACTGTGCACTATACCCTGCTTGAGCCCCAATGGCGACTATAGTCGCCCAAGATAACACACAAAAAAACACTCAAGCTTGAGCACAAAGGCCATTTGTTAAAAAGCTGTAGTTTTGTCAATGTTCACCTTCCATACCCAAGCTTACCATCATTGGAAAGAGAAAGATCGGATCTTTCCAATGGTGTTTAAATATAATAGGGTTGCTATTATGCAATTACTTTAAATTGGAGTTGAAAGATCCGAATTGCCAAACACCTACGGAGCGCCATATGGTTGTGTGCAAAAAAGTGTTCGGGTTTACAGAACACACTTGGGAAACAAAGACCAAGAACTTGGACATTTATTGGCTGATTTCAATGATTTTTAAATTGTATGAAAGGAAATTCAATGAGTAAGACAATTTTTATTACTTTGAATGCTCTAAAATGAAATCTTCAAGGTAATAATAGAGTTTGTGAATTCAAACTTCGAACAGAAGCTTCCTGTTGTGGGAGAATGTGTGCTTCACGCTTGAGTGGTCAAACAACGTGGGCCACAGCGGTTGTTTATGTCAAAAGAACTTGGGGCTGATGGGGTTAAGTGCGACCGAGCCAAAGTCCACGAGGGGCAGGTCGATCAGTTAAAAGAGCGACCAAGCCAAAGTCCACGAGGGTCAGGTTGATCAGTTGAAACAGCGACCGAGCCAAAGTCCACGAGGGGCAAGTCGATCAGTTGAAACAGCCAACGAGCCAAAGTCCACGAGGGGCAGGTCGATCAGTTAAAAGACTTTGGCTCGGTCACCCTTTTAACTGATCGACCAGCCCCTCGTGGACATTGGCTCGGTTGCTCTTTAAACTGATCGACTTTCCCCTCGTGGACTTTGGCTCGGTCGCTCTTTTAACTGATCGAACTGACCCTGTTGGACTTTGGCTCGGTCGCTCTTTTAACTGATCGACCTGCCCCTCTTGGACTTTGGCTTGGTCACTCTCTTAACTGATCAGCCGTCCCCTCGTGGACTTTGGCTCGGTTGCTCTTTCAATTGATCGACCGACCCCTTATGGACTTTGGCTCTGTCGTACTTCAACTGATAAACCGGCCCCTCGTGGATTTCGGCTCGGTCACTCTTTTAACTGATCGACCTGCGACCTGCCCCTATAGCGACCGAGCGAGTCCACAAGCGACAGGTCGGAAAAAGCGACCAAGCCAAAGTCCACGAGGGGCCGGTCAATCCGTTAAAAGAGCGACCGAGCCAAAGTCCACGAGGGGCAGGTCGATCAATTCAAACAGCGAACGAGCCAAAGTCCACGAGGGGCAGGTCGATCAGTTAAAAGAGCGACCGAGCCAAAGTCCATGAGGGGCAAGTCGATCAGTTAAAAGAGCAACCGAGCCAAAGTCCACGAGAGGCCGGTCGATCAGTTCAAAGGGTGACCGAGCCAAGGTCCACGAGGGGCCGGTTTATCAGTTGAAGTGCAACCGAGCCAAAGTCAACGAGGGGCCGGTCGATCAGTTTAAGTGCGACCAGGCCAAAATCCACAAGGGGCAGGTCGATCAGTTAAAAGAGCGACCAAGCCAAAGTCTACAAGGGGCAGGTCGATCAGTTGAAAGAGCAACCGAGCCAAAGTCCACGAGGGGACGGTCGATCAGTTAAGAGAGACACTGAGCCAAAGTCGATCAGTTGAAACAGTGATTGAGCCAAAGTCCACGAGGGGCCGGTCGATCAGTTAAAAGAGCGACCAAGCCAAAGACCACGAGGGGCAGGTCGATCAGTTGAAACAGTGACCGAGCCAAGGTCCACAAGGGGGAGGTCGATCAGTTGAAACAGCCAACGAGCCAAGGTCCACGAGGGGCAGGTCGATCAGTTAAAAGAGCGACCGAGCCAAAATCCACAAGGGGCCAGTCGATCAGTTAAAAGATCGACCGAACCAAAGTCCACGAGGGGCAGGTCGATCAGTTGAAACAGCGACCGAGCCAAAGTCCACAAGGGGCAGGTTGATCAGTTAAAACAGGGACCGAGCCAAAATCCACGAGGGGCTGGTCGATCAGTTAAAAGAGCGACTGAGTCCACGAGGGGCAGGTCGATCAGTTGAAACAGCGACCGAGCCAAAGTCCACGAGGGGCAGGTCGATCAGTTAAAAGAGCGACCCAGCCAAAATCAACGAGGGGCTGGATTATCAGTTGAAGTGAGACCGAGCCAAAGTCCACGAGGGGTCGGTCGATCAGTTGAAAGAGCAACCGAGCCAAAGTCCACGAGGGGAAGGCTGATCAGTTAAGAGACTGACCGAGCCAAGTCCTAGAGGAGCAGGTCGATCAGGTAAAAGAGCGACCGAGCCAAAGTACATGAGGGGCCGGTCGATCAGTAAAAGAGCAACCAAGCCAAAGTCCAAGAGGGTCAGTTCGATCAGTTGAAAGAGCGACCAGTCCACAAGCGGCAGGTCGGAAAGAGCGACTGAGCAAAAGTCCAGGAGGGGCCGGTCAATCAGTTAAAAGAGCCACCAAGCCAAAGTCCACGAGGGGCAGGTCGATCAGTTCAAACAGCGAACGAGCCGAAGTCCACCAGGGGCAGGTCGATCAGTTAAAAGAGCGACCGAGCCAAAGTCCACGAGGGGCAGGTCGATCAATTAAAAGAGCGACCGAGCCAAAGTCCACGAGGGGCTGGTCGATTAGTTAAAAGGGTGACCTAGCCAAAGTCCACGAGGGGCCGGTTTATCAGTTGAAGTGCGACCGAGCCAAAGTCAACGAGGGGTCGGTCGATCAGTTGAAAGAGCAACAGAGCCAAAGTCCATGAGGGGCCGGTCGATCAGTTGAAACAGCAAACGAGCCAAAATACACGAGCTCTTAAAAGAGCGACCAAACCAAAGTCCACGAGGGGCTGGTCGATCAGTTACAGAGCGACCGAGCCAAATTCCACGAGGGGCAGGTCGAACAGTTGAAAGAGTGACCGAGCCAAAGTCAACGAGGTGCAGATCGATCAGTTAAAAAGAGTGACCGAGCCACATACCACCAGAGGCTTGCCGCTGAAAAACCAATAGCAGACCAACATCGGTAACCAGCGGCATACCAGCAGAGGCCTGCCGCTCACAACCGACAACGGACCAACATCGGTAACCAGCGGCATACCACCAGAGGCTTTTTGCTCAAAAACCGACAGTGGACCGACATCGGTAACCAGTGGCATATTGCCAGAGGATTGCCGCTCAAAAACCAACAGCGGACCAACATCGGTAACCAGCGGCATACCAGCAGAGGCGTGCCGCTCTTGAACCGACAGCAGACCAACATTGGTAACTAATGACATACCACCAGAGGCCTGCTGCTCAAAAACCGACAGCGGACCAACATTGGTAAGCAGCGGCATACACCAGAGGCTTGCACCGTCCCGGTGAGCGTGGTCTGACCCAAGGGGCGCCGAAGGGTGCAAGCTGATGCTTGGCGGGGATGCCATCACACGGGCAACCTGGTATTCGCTCTACAGGTAAGTAGAGTGAAGTAGACACAATAATTGAAGCACCAGTAATTTGCTACATTTTTAAAATCTTCATGGAGAGTACGACTTTGGCTTTTCAATCTTTGAAGATGCAGCCCTGAGGGTTCGCTGTTTCTTGGCATGTGTACGTGGCCGACATAATTTAAGTAAATGTTAAAGGTAGAGTTTCAACACTAAGAAGAACTGATATTTTTCAACATACCTCACAAAATGATGGTGTGATGCATAGCCTTCCCAAACATGACATTCCAAGTGGACCTTGATAGAAGCAACTTCTCATGAAGGAAGGTCTTGTCCACAAAGGATCAGTCAATTGTCTACAAACAACAAAAGTCGTAAACATTTCATCAAATGTCATCATGCTTTGGGAAAATTTAAAGAAACAGTACAAAATCAGCTCAAGACAAATTTGAGAGTTGAAATATTATAAGTTCACCCATGATAATACTACACTAAACCATATACTGCGAAACTCTATGCATTATAATCACATAAGGCACATATTACATCTAAAATTTTAAGACAGTTTGCTATTCCTGTACCCGACATATTCAAACCGTATATTTTAAGAAAGTTTGTTATTTCTGTACCAGACATATTCAAACTGTATAATGGAACATATACTGCACATAAGTATAAATTATACACACATAGGGCACATATTACACGTATGTATTTTAAGACAGTTAGATATTCCTGTACTAGACATATTCTAACCGTATATTTTAAGACAGTTAGCTATTACTGTACCGGACATATTCAAACTATATATTTTAAGACAGTTTGCTCTTCCTGTACCAGACATATTCAAAATATATATTCTAAGACAGTTTGCTATTCTAGTACCCGACATATTCTAACGACAGGTAGCTATTCCTGTACCAGACATATTCTAACTGTATATTTTAAGACAGTTTGCTATTCTAGTACCCGACATATTCTAACGACAGGTAGCTATTCCTATACCCAACATATTCAAACTGTACATTTTAAGACAGTTTGTTATTTCTGTACCAGACATATTCGAACCGTATAATGGAACATATACATTACTATAAATTATACCCACATAGGGCACACATTACAGGTATGTATTTTAAGACAGTTAGCTATTCCTGTACCAGACATATTTTAACCGAATATTTTAAGACAGTTAGCTATTACTGTACCCAACATATTCAAACTATATATTTTAAGACAGTTTGCTATTCCTGAACACAACATATTTGAACTGTATATTTTAAGACAGTCTGCTATTCCTGTACCAGATATTTGAACCGTATATTTTACGACAGTTTGCTATCCTAGTACCCGACATATTTGAACCGTATATTTTAAGACAGTTTGCTATTACTGTACCAGACATATTCGAACCGTATATTTTAAGACAGTTTGCTATTCCCATACCCGACATATTATACCTGTATATTTGAAGACAGTCTGCTATTCCTGTACCTGTCATATTCGAACGTATATTTTAAGACAGTTTGCTATTCCCGTACCCGACATATTATACCCGTATATTTTAAGACAGTCTGCTATTCCTGTACCCGACATATTCGAACCGTATATTTTAAGACAGTTTGCTATTCCCGTACCCGACATATTATACCCGTTTATTTTAAGACAGTCTGCTTTTCCTGTACCAGACATATTTGAACCATATATTTAAAGACAGTTTGCTATTCCTGTACCAGACATATTCAAACTATATATTTTAAGACAGTTTGCTATTCCTGTCACAGACAAATACAAACTATATATTCTAAGACAGTTTGCTATTCTAGTACCCGACATATTCTAACGACAGGTAGCTATTCCTGTCCCAGACATATTCTAACCGTATATTTTAAGTCAGTTTGCTATTCTAGTACCCGACATATTCTAACGACAGTTAGCTATTCCTGTCCAAGACATATTCTAACCGTATATTTTAAGAGTTTGCTATTCCTGTAGCAGACATATTCAAACCATATATTTTCAGACAGTCTGCTATTCCTGAACACGTCATATTCGAACAGTATATTTGAAGACAGTTTGCTATTCCTGTACCAGACATATTCTAACCGTATATTTTAAGACGGTTTGCTATTCTAGTACCAACATATTTTGACCGTTTATTTATGTCACCATCATCCATGATAGTAGCAGCAAAACCTTTCCACATAAGTACACCCTAATCAAGAATTACTTCAATACCTTTATGACATTAAGATGTTGTACAATGTCAGATTTGCAATAATTGAAGCACCGGTAATTTGCTACATTTTTAAAATCTTCATGGAGAGTACAACTTTGGCTCTTCAATCTTTGAAGATGCAGCCCTGAGGGTTCGCGGTCTCTTGGCATGTGTATGTGGCCAAACATTAAGAAGAACTGACATTTTTCATCATACCTAACAAAATGATGGTGTGAAGCATAGCCTTCCCAAACATGACATTCCAAGTTGACCTTGATAGAAGCAATTTCTCATGAAGGAAGGTCTTGTCCACAACGGATCAGTCAATTGTATATTGTATGACAGTTACCTATTCTTGTACCCGACATATTCTAACCGTATATTTTAAGACAGTCTGCTATTCCTGTGACCAGACATATTCTAATCGTATAGTTTAAGACAGTTTGCTCATTCCTATACCCGACATATTCTGACCGTTTATTTTAAGACAGTTTGCTATTCCTGTACCCGACATATTTTGACCGCTTAATTTAAGACAGTTAGCTATTCCTCTACCAGATATATTCTAACCATTTCAGACTGTTTGTTATTCGAGTACCCGACATGGCTTTTGGAATAACTTCAATACCTTAATGACATTAAGATGTTGTACAATGTCAGATTTGCAATAATTTAAGCACCGGTAATTTGCTACATTTTTAAAATCTTCATGGAGAGTACAACTTTGGCTCTTCAATCTTTGAAGTTGCAGCCCTGAGGGTTCGCTGTCTCTTGGCATGTGTATGTGGCCAACATAATTTAAGTATATGGTACAGTTTCAACATACCTCACAAAAGGACGGACCGTTATTTGTAGCCCTGCCAAACATGACATTCCAAGTTGACCTCGATAGAAGCATCTTTTCATGAAGGAAGTCTTGTCATTGAAGGATACTGCTCTTCAATCAGTCAACAATCTGCAAAAAAAAAAAGACACTGTCGTAAACATTTCATCCAATGTCATCATGCTTGCGAAAAATTTGACCAACAGTAAAACATCGACTCAAGAAATGTTTCTTATATATGTTAGCCTTGCATCACTCCCTGTGTTTGGAGTAAGGCAATCTCTACATTCATAACAAAAACTGTGCCTTGAAAAAGACTTTCTCCTATATTTGGAGAAATGCAGACACTACAGCAATAAGAAATATCTGCGCCATCACACAGACTTTCTCTTGTGTTTGGAGAGATACAAACTCTACATCAATAAACAATTCTACACTGCCACACAGACTTTCTTCTGTATTTGGAGTGATGCAAAGTCTACAGCAATAAGAAAAATCTGCGCCGTCACACAGACTTTCTCCTGTGTTTGGAGTGACGCAATGTCTACATCAATAAGAAAAGTATGTGCCGTCACAAAGACTTTCTCTTGTGTTTGGAGAGATGCAAACTCTACATCAATAAACAATCCTACACTGCCACACAGACTTTCTCCTGTGTTTGGAGTGATGCAAAGTCTACAGCAATAAGAAAAATCTGCGCCGTCACACAGACTTTCTCCTGTGTTTGGAGTGACGCAATGTCTACATCAATAAGAAAAATATGTACCGTCACAAAGACATTTGAACCCACGACCTTTGCCATTCTAGAGCAGATGTCTTAACAACTAGACCACCCAGATTGCCCGGTAGCTAGAGGCAGCTCAAATCCTATATTTTAGCAGTAAACATTGCCACACACGGCTACCCGTGTGATGGCATCCCCGCAAAGTATCAGCTTGCACCCGTCGGCACCCCTTGGGTCAGACCAAGGCTCACCGGGACGCCGTGACGGTGCTATTTCACCATCGATGTATGATTTTTACTCCCCGGGGGCATCTCAGCCCCTGACTCAGTCAACTCGCCGAGGAAGAGAACAAGTTAGCCAACGCGCAACTGGCCGGACGTCACGTGCCCCTGGCCGTTTACCTTTTATCTGTGCTAAGAGAAAAAGAGGACGCTGACGTAGTGCGTATGTCACAGGGCGTTGGGGATCGAACACCAGAGGGTGCTATTGTGTGTAAAACTCTTAGCCGGCATAGGGAACAATGCAAATGTAGTATTTGCTCTACAGGTAAGTAGAGTAAATGAGACGCAATAATTTCAGCACCGGTAATTCGCTACATTTTAAAAATCTTCATGGAGAGTATGACTTTGGCTCTTCAATCTTTGAATTTCATCAAATGTCATGCTTGGGGAAAATTAAAGAAACAGTACTACATCAGTTATAGAAAAATTTGAGAGTTGGAATATCATTAGATCGCTAAATTTGAGAGATGGCACAACATTGGCTCATGAAAAATTTAAAAGTTGAAAATTATTGTGCAGGGTTCCCACACTAAGACGAACTGACATTTCTCAACATACCTCAGAAAAAGAGGGAGAGGTGCACAGCCATCCCAAACATGATGTTCCAAGTTGAAGGAGGCTCTTGTCCATCAAGGATACTACTCTTCAATCAGTCAATTGTCTGCAAACAAAATAAGACACACTGACGTAAACATTTCATCAAATGTCAACCTGCTTGGGAAAAATTTAAGAAACAGTACAACAGCGGCTCTTGAACAATTTAAAAATTGAAAAAGCATTCTGCAGGGTTTCAAACTTTGCTAGAAATTGCATCAAACTTTGCTTGAAATTGTGTCAAACTTTGCTAAAAACTGTGTCAAACTATGCTAGAAACTTTGCTTGTAATTTTGTCAAACTTTGCTAGAAATGGCGTCAAACTTTGCTAGTAAAAAATGGCGTCAAACTTTGCTTGAAAATTGAGTCTAACTTTGCTAAAAACTGTATCAAACTTTGCTAGAAACTTTGCTTGAAATTTCGTCAAACTTTGCTAGAAATGGCATCAAACTTTGCTAGACATGGCGTCAAACTTTGCTTGAAACTGCGTCAAATTTGGTTGAATTTTTTGTAACAAATTTTCTTTAAATTTTCGTTTAAAATTTTACTTAAATTTTCATATAAAATTTTACTTAAATTTTCCTTTAATTTTGACAAATTTTTGCTTTAAATTTTGTTACAAATTTGTTCGTTAAGTTTTGTTACAATATTGTTTCCTTAAATTTTGTTACAGATTTTTTCCTTAAATTTTGTTACAGATTTTTTCCTTAAATTTTGTTAAAGATTTTTTCCTTAAACTTTGTTACAGATGTTACTCTCTGAAACTTTGCTACAAAATGTACTTTTTGAAACTTTAATAAACTTCTCACCTCTTACCCATCTCACAGCGAATTATTTCACGAGTCTAACTATTATCTGAAGTAGTTCCTCCAAATCGGCAAGTAATTTGGAGGAACTACTTCGGATAATTCAAAATAAAATTTTAATATATAATAATATATATATGAAGAAGGTCCGGTCTGGATCGAAAGCTAAGGCCATCTACCCTACTTATTATATAATATATATATATACATACATAAAATAAAATAAAATAAAAATGAAAATTAAAGAAAAATAAAACGAGAAAGACAAAAGACCCCAAAAATCAGCAGCGGCCTACGGCCGCTCCTGAGGGGCTCCGCCCCTCCGACCCCAGGGGGGCTCCGCCCCCCCTATCCCCCCTTTTCGGGGGCTAGGACACCGGACCCCACAATGGGGGGGGGGGGGGCTATGCCCCCCTATGATAATACAATAGTATGTCCATGATAGTATCTATATATTTTAAGACAGTTTCCTATTCTCGTTAGGGTTAGGGTAGGGGTAGGGTTAGGGTTAGGGTTAGGGTTAGGGTAAGGGTTAGGGTTAGGGTTAGGGTTAGGGTTACTGCAATAGTATGTCCAGGATAGTATCTATGTATTTTAAGACAAATTGCTATTCTCGTTAGGGTTAGGATTAGGGTTAGGGTTAGGGTTAGGGTTACGGTTACTGCAAATGTCCAGGATACTACAATAGTATGTCCAGTATACTGCAATAGTATGTCCAGGACACTGCAATAGTATCCAGGATACTGCAATAGTATGTCCAGGATAGTATCTATATATTTTAAGACTGTTTGCTATTCTCGTACCCGACATATTCTACACGTATATTTTAAGACAGTTTCCTATTCTCGTACCCGACATATTCTACCCGTATATTTTAAGACAGTTTGCTATTCTCGTACCCGACATATTCTACCCGTATATTTTAAGACAGTTTGCTATTCTCGTACCCGACATATTCTACCCGTATATTTTAAGACAGTTTGCTATTCTCGTACCCGACATATTCTATCCGTATATTTTAAAACAGTTTGCTATTCCCGTACCCGACATATTCTACCCGTATATTTTAACACGGTTTGCTAATCCCGTACCCGACATATCCTATCCGTATATTTAACAAAATAATTTCAATACATTACACCTTCTTCACTTTCAATTTTGTATCTTTATTCATCTTTATTCATCATTAATTAACACTCCATTTTGTTTTTAAAGATTCATTACATTTTACTTATCTTAAACTACTCTACATTAATTTATTTATCCATTCATCACTGTGATCTCCAAGACTTTTGAAATACATTAGTTTCAATCCAATAATTATTGTTTGCAAAGAACCACCTCACGTCGGTTTAAATGTATGAATCCAAGTGACCGAGCCAAAGTCCACGAGGGGCAGGTCGATCAGTTGAAGTGTGACCGAGCCAAAGTCCACGAGGGGCAGGTCAATCAGTTAAAAGAGCAACCGAGCCAAAGTCCACGAGGGGCCGGTCGATAAGTTAAAAGAGCAACCGAGCCAAAGTCCACGAGGGGCTGGTCGATCAGTTAAAAGAGCAACCGAGCCTAAGTCCACGAGGGGCTGGTGGATCAGTTAAGAGAACGACCGAGCCAAAGTACACGAGAGGCCGGTCGATCAGTTAAAAGGGCGACCAAGCCAAAGTCCACGAGGGGCAGGTCGATCAGTTAAAAGAGCAACCGAGCCAAAGTCCACGAGGGGCAGGTCGATCAGTTAAGAGAGCGACCAAGCCAAAGTCCACGACGAGCCGGTCGATCAGTTAAAAGAGCGGCCGAGCCAAAGTCCATGAGGGGCAAGTCGATCAGTTGAAAGAGTGACTGGGCCAAAGGTCACTGAGCCAAAGGCCATGAGGGGCCGTTCGATCAGTTGAAAGAGCGACCGAGCCAAAGTCCACAAGGGGCAGTCGATCAGTTGAAACAGCAACCGAGCCAAAGTCCAGGAGGGGCCGGTCGATCAGTTGAAAGAGCCACCGAGCCAAAGTCCATAAGGGGCTGGTCGATCAGTTAAAAGAGCGACCGAGCCAAAGTCCACGAGGGGCAGGTCGATCAGTTGAAAGAGCGACCTAGCCAAAGTCCCCGCGGGGCCGGTCAATCAGTTTAAAGAGCAACAGAGTCAAAGTCCACGAGGGGCCGGTCGATCAGTTAAAAGAGTGACCGAGCCAAAGGCCACCGAGCCAAAGGCCACAAGGGGCCGGTCGATCAGTTAAAAGAGCGACCGAGCCAAAGTCCACGAGGGGCAGGTCTATCAGTTTAAAGAATGACCGAGCCACCTGTGGGAGCAGTGACCACTCCGTCGGGGCGGTCCAGCCTCTGGAGAGAGTGTCGGCTGTGACGTTCTCTACGCCTGCGATGTGGACTGCCGACAGTGTTATCTTGTGGCGAATGCACTAGAGGGTAAGGACCCAGGTCGGTGCACGAAGCCGGCCTAACCGAGTGCCCCCCTGGTGATTTATGTAAGCCACCACTGTGGCGTTGTTGCATCTCACCAGGACTACTCGTCCCTTGACGTCTGTCTGAAAATTTTGCAGTGCGTTGGAGACTGCTAACATTTCCAGGATGTTGATGTGGGACGACAGGTGTTCGGGACCATGCCAATGAGTTCAGTTTCACGTGGATCTTGTTCGCAAAGGGTTGCTTGGAGGACGTCGGTGGCCGAGTACAGCAGGACGGGCTTGGCAAAATTTTTATCAAAATCCCCAGAGGAAAAACGATAATAGCCCAGTCCGCAACCCGCCGTTGGCCCGCAGGTGGGGGCTGACGAGCGGCTCGTTGGCACACGCCGATATGAAACCAATCAGTGGCACGCCGACGAAAAACCAACGGCGGTATTAGTGGTAGCCAAGTGGCATACAATCAGCGGCCTGCCGCTCAAAAACCGACAGCAGACCAGCGTCGGTAACCAGCGGCAAACCAGCAGAGGCCTGCCGCTCAATATTTGTGGACGCTGCTCATGTGGCGACACAGCTCGCACTTTGTCTCTGTGTCTTTTTAACTGTTTTTATGTTTTACGAATCTTAACAACGCCATGGATGTCACTAAACAGAAGTATTAAAGGTTTGTGCCTTTAAATGTTTGTTACTACTAGTTTCAACATTTGGATTGTGTGCAAATGTTGGTTTTTCATTGCCAACAAATTCTCCAATTTGATACTCTCCTGCAGAGCTGCACGCTATGGATGACCGACATTTGCATGACAATGCTTGGCTATTGAATCTGGACTTGCCTAAAGGTATGCGACGTCGAAAACGAGGTAAAGCTGGTGGAGTAAAGAAACTTATACAAAAACGTATTATAAAAACGATATTGACCGTTATGAGCATGTGGCAATAGATAGGTTTAAATTGCTACGAGGAGATAGGAACTTAAACGACACAGAAAAAGCTTGTGGTGGTGGAGTTTGTTTGTACGTTAATGAGAAATGGTGTCATCCGAACAATGCAGTGATTAAACGCCATGCATGTTCTCCAAACTTGGAAACTTTGACGGTCAGTTTACGCCCATATTACCTACCCCGGGAATTTTCTCATGTTGTGTGTTCAACGATATACATTCTTAACCGGTCAGTTGCCAAGCAGGGTGCCAATGAATTGTGTTCAGCTATTCATGATATTGAACGATCTAACCCAGATGCCATGGTTATCGTTAATGGCGATTTTAATCATGCCTCTTTAAAGAAGAGTAGTGTCCAATACCACCAATATGTCAACTGCCCTACACGTGGTACAGCAACCCTGGATTTATTCTATTCAAACATTAAAGAAGCCTACACTGCCTCCCCTCTCCCTCAGCTGGGTCAAGCAGACCACAATTTAGTGTTTTTGTTACCGAGGAATCGACCATTAGTGCAACGTCAAAAACTAAAGATTGTGTCCGTTCAACAATGGAATACAGATTCCTTGGGTGAATTGCAAGCATCATTAGAATGCAAGGACTGGAATGTATTTATTGAGGCCAACCCTGATTTGGATGATCTTGTAGACGCAGTTAGCAGCTACATTAACTTTTGTACAAATAATTCCATTCCCACGAAGGAGGTAAAAATCTACCCAAACAACAAACCCTGGGTGACAAAGGAAGTTAAAGACGTGATCAACAGGAAGAAGCAGATCTTCGGACAAGGTGACAAGATGCAACTTAAGGGAATTCAAAAGGAACTGAAATGTATCATCAAGGCAGAGAAAGCTAAATACAAGAATAAGATTGAAAAGATTCTGACTCAGAACAATATGAAAAAGGTGTGGGAGGGAATGAGACTTATGAGTGGGTATTCGAATGAATCAAAGAAAAATAGACAATAAACCAGACACATCAGTTGAATATGCAAATCAATTGAATGCATTTTATAACCGTTTCGATCACCATGAGTTCCATGTTGAAGTTGATAATATTCATGGTATACTTCAAAATGATTTAGATCCCTATGAGTTAAGTGTTTCTGAACAAGATGTGTGCCGTCAGTTTAAAAAACTGAAAACGTCTAAGGCCGCAGGACCAGATGGAATTCCGCAAAGGTTTTACAATCATGTTCAAGTCAGCTTTCTAGAATCGTTACTGTTATGTTTAACTTATCTTTTAGTACCCGGTCTGTTCCACAACTTTGGAAGTGCTCACGTATTATTCCTATCCCAAAGAATTCTATTATTACGTGCATGAATGATCTCAGGCTAGTGGCATTAACAGCCATACCAATGAAAGTGTGTAAAAGATTGTTTAAGAATGTTTTGTTTGATTTTGTATCTGGCTTTCTGGACCCAGTGAATTTTTCCTATCAGGGAAATCGCAGTTGCAGTGATGCTATTTTAACAGTGTTGGATAAATTATATGCACACTTAGAACGAGTTCGCTGTGATAATTCAGCTAGAGTGATGTTTTTTTATTTCTCTTTAGCATTTAACACTATTCAGCCACATATACTCATTCAGAAGCTATTAGACCACTGTGACCTACCCAAGTCTCTCTTGTCCTGGATTTTAAGTTACTTGACAAATCGTTCTCAGTATGTTAAAATAAACGCTGCAGACACACAATCTAGTTTGATTTATTCAAATACTGGTGCTCCACAAGGTACGGTTCTAGCTTCATTCCTGTTTTCATTATGTACATCAGATTGTCGGTCTTCAGAAATGTTGTGTCCTTTAATTAAATTTGCCGACGACACTGCGATGATTGGTCTGATTAGTAAGGATAATGATCGCTTGTATCAAGATCAACTTCGGCAATTTGTCAACTACTGTGATTTAAATTATCTCAAACTAAATGTCTCTAAAACTAAAGAAATGGTTATAGACTATCGGAAATCACGTCGTCAACCGGAACCTGTGATCTAAAAGGACAGTGTGGTGGAACATGCCACTAGTTATAAATATCTGGGTGTCATATTTGACAATCAACTGGGTTGGCATGAACACGTGGATTTCATTGTGAAAAAAATGAATTCTCGCATGTTCTGTCTCAGGAAATTGAATTTGTTTCATGTCAATCGTAAAATTTTGGCAACTTTTTACGATACTGTGGTTATAGTGTTTGGGGCTACTGCTTGATCTGCTGGGGAGGAAATGTTGGGAAGAGTGAAAAAGATCGCATAGACAGAATGATAAAAGCAGCAGGAAGGATTCTTGGGGAGTCGCGGCAGCTAGTAGACACAGCATATGAGGATCTGCTGGCTGGCAAGCTAACTTAGCTACTGAGTGATACAAACCATCCGCTTCACGATATGCTTGCCAGCCAGCTGATCCCAAGGTCTGGTCATATGCGAGTGCCATATGCTTCGACAAACCGGTACCCATCCTCCTTTATCCCTCGTGCAATAACACATCACAATCTTAATTTCAAACGTTAGTTGTAAATTGTATCATCCAGTCACCAGGTTTTTCTGTTCTTATATACCTATCGTTTTTTAGTGAGTTTTTCTTGTAATTGTATACATGTATATCCCTTGAAGTGTTTCTAATGTTTTAATGTTTCAATGTTTTTACTGTATGCGAGCATTCAAATTACCCTTTTTGGGATATAATAAAGATTAATTGAATTGAATTGAATTGAATTGAATTGAACCGACAGGGGACCAAATATCACCAGAGGCTTTTTGCTAAAAAACCGACAGCGTACTGACATCGGCATACCAGAAAAGACCTGCCGTTCAAAAACCACCGACAGTGGACCAACATCGGTAACCAGCGGCATACCAGCAGAGGCCTGACGAACAAAAACCGACAACGGACCAGCATCGGTAACCAGCGGCATTCCACCAGAGGTTTGCCACTCAAAAACTGACAGCGGACCGACATTGGTACTCGGTGACATACCACCAGAAACCGACAGTGGAACGTCATTGATCTCAAACTGAGAGTAGCCAACTCCGTTCAGTGCATGTCGGTCCTCAGCCAGAGGCCTGCTATTCATGAACCAACAATGGATCGACATCGGTAACCAGCGGCATACCAGCAGAGGCCTCCCACTCAAAAACGACAGAGGACCGATCTAAAACTGAGAGTAGCCAACTCCGTTCAGTGCATGTCGGTCCTCAGCCAGAGGCCTGCCATTCATGAACCGACAGTGGATCGACATCGGTAACCAGCGGCAAACCAGCAGAGGACTGCCGATCAAAAACCGACAGCTGACTAAATCGGTAATCAGTGACATACCACCAGAGGCCTCCCACTCAAAAACCGACAGTGGACCGACATTGGTCTAAAACTGAGAGAAGCCAACTCCGTTCAGTGCATGTCAGTCCTCAGCCAGAGGCCTGCTATTCATGAACCGACAATGGATCAACATCGGTAACCAGCGGCATACCAGCAGAGGCCTCCCACTCAAAAACGACAGAGGACCGACATTGATCTGAAACTGAGAGTAGCCAACTCCGTTCAGTGCATGTCGGTCCTCAGCCAGAGGCCTGCCATTCATGAACCGACAGCAGACCAACATCGGTATTCAGTGGCAAACCAGCAGAGGATTTTTGCTCAAAAACCGAGAGCGGACAGAAATCTGGAACCACAGGCATACCAGCAGAGGTTTGTCGCTCAAAAACCGACAGCGGACAGAAATCTGGAACCAGAGGGATACCAGCAGAGGTTTGCCGCTCAAAAACTGACAGCGGACCAACATCTGGTGGTATGAAACCGACAGCGGTCCGCCAGTGGTAGCCTAGTGGCATACAATCAGTGGACCAACATCGGTATCAGCGGCATACCACCAGAGGCCTGCCACTCATAAACCGACAGTGGACCGACATCGGTAACCAGTGACATACCACCAGAGGCTTGCTGCTCAAAAACCAACAGCAGACCAACTTCGGTAACCAGCGACATACCAGCAGAGGCTTGCCGCTCAAAAACCGACAGCAGACCAACATCGGTAACCAGTGACATACCACCAGATGTTTACCGCTCAAAAACCAACAGTGGGCCAACAATGGTCTAAACTGAGCGTAACGCAATTTCCAGGCAGTGGAGAGCGACTTGCACCGCTGAATCTTCCTCACATTCTAGTGCCAGGTACTCCGAGATGAGCAGGATGAAGGAAGGTTCCAGATGCCCATGCGCGCCGCTGAGTCCATTTTCCGGGCAACATCGTCCAGTTTCCATACAGGCATTCACATATTGTCACTTTTTTACCTTAAATGGCTTGTGTTCGGAGCAAAGCTCTCCGAACACCTAACAAGCGCAAAGCGGTAACTCGGGGTAATTTGAGAATAGCCTCAAGGTTTTACGGGGTTCCAAAGCTTGAATATGAACATTAGGGTCGTGAATACGATTCTGCACAGGCTGGGTCAACTTGGTCATGGATGGGCAACTGCGAATATCAATGGGGATAGGGCCATCTCTGAACAAGGCCAGATTGGTGTTTGGTACTATGTAAACAAGGCATGATTGGATTTGTTACAGCTGCATGACAGCTCTAATAAACGGTCTGCTGATGGATTAACAATTTTTGATCTAAATGATATGCCTTAGGCCTATCTAGTTATTTTAAATGTGTTGAATCTTTCTTGTTTACCAAAATGTTCTTCAGTTTGTTTTTTGAATGGTCAAAATCGGCCGCTGTACACCCAGTTTACCTATTAAAACGATACCAAACGTTATTTTTGGCAGGTCGTCGTGAAATTGGCAAATTCACGACCATCAGTGTGTCGTTGAAGAGACCAGAGGCCAACCGCTTCCTCAAAATTGAAGATATCACTATTAATTGTAAACATGACTTTGCTTAATTTAGGACTTATAAGGTTGAAGTCGGACGTATGGGCTTTTTCTTTTCTTTTCCAGTTTATATTTACTTTATTTGGCTTGCGTCGCATTTGTTTTCTTAAAAAATGTAAATGTTTAGATTTTAAACCGATAAATGAAGAGATGCCACAAACCATACTGTCCCGTGTTACATATACAAGAAACTTATTACTTGGAATTGAAAAGGGGGTAATATCGGAGCGTAGAGTGTGGATGGAGCAACGTATCAACTTCACCTTTGAGCTGCAGTAGATCAAAGTTTTAACTTCTACCTCATGTGGGAACCCGGAAGAGGTAAAGGGGAAATCAGGTAAAAATTGCGGCATAGTCGTTAATTTAACAGTCACACTAGCTAATTTCTAAAAATGTTATACTTATTCAGCCAATGTGAAGAAATCAACCATAAACTGTGAAAAATCATCAAGTTTAACTTAAAATAGGCAAGTTGTTCACTTAGGAACAAATGGTAAAGACGTCTAATTGCGAGAAGGCCATTATTTGCAATGGTTTTGTATACAGTGATGTAAAAATGTCGACCTATTTGGAACATTTTAAAACGTATTTGTGTGTAATGATACAGCCATTGCATATGGTCAATCTTTGCTATTTTATTTGATGCATTGATTAGATTAATGTTAATGAATTACGGAACATGTTTTAGTTCTTACCTATTTAAGTGTTGGTGGTTGATCATTTGATCAGGAAAAACAACAACAAATAAACTTAATCATGGATCTCAGCTCATACTTGGCATTGATACGTTTATTGTAAAATGCGCTATATAAGAACTTGTTATTTATTTATTTATTTATTGGTCGTTTTGCTTCATTAACTACAATAAAAACCTTAACATCTCGTCAGTTTTCACTATTGCGGGGAAGAAATTTGAAAACGTCGTACTTTGGTGAACTATTTGTTTCTCTATAATTTCTCAGTGGGCATGTTTCGGACTCCCCGTTGCACTCAAAGTTTTCATAGAAACCAATAGAACACAAACTTTACATTTCTATTGTTGAACTATATCAATTACGGAGCGCATGCCAAACCGCAGCCCGGCTGGCAGAGATATCAAAGACGTAGACCTGGCAATCTGTGGCTGCAAGAGTGTTGTTCATTGACCTGTACATAATGAGTTCATTATAGCCCAACTTCAGTAACCAGCGGCATACTACCAGAGGCTTTTTGGTCAAAAACCGACAGTGGACCGACATTGGTAATTAGTGACAGACCACCAGAGGCCTGCCACTCAAAATCCGATAATGGACCGACATTGGTCTAAAACTGATAGTAGCCAACTCCGTTCAGTGCATGTCGGTCCTCAGCCAGAGGCCTGCCATTCATGAACCGACAGTGGATCGACATCGGTAACCAGCGGCATACCAGCAGAGGCCTGCCACTCAAAAAACGAAAGTGGACCGACATTGGTCTAAAACTGAGCATAGCCCAATGTCCAGGCAGTGGAGAGCAGCTACCATCATGTCGGCTGGCACCGCTGAATCTTCCTCACACCCCAGTGCCAGGTACTCCGAGAGGAGCAGGATAAAGGAAGTTGCCAGATGCCCATGTGCGCCGATGAGTCCATTTTCCGGGCAACATCCTCCAGTTTCCCGCGCGGGTCTTGTCCGCAAGGGGGAGCTTGGAGGAGGTCGAGTCCGGCAGGACGAGGTTGTCAAAATATTTATTGAAATCCCCGGAGGAAAACAATAAGGCTCCGTACGTCTGGAGTACACAATCCATAATTTTGCTCCCATCACCCTGTTCATGCGGTCAACGCACACGCTATCTAAGAGCATCAAGGGAAAGGCCTTGGTCACCTCAGTCGCCGAGCCTGACCTCTTTGATTGGCGTTCTGGAGGAGGGGGCTCGGAGTCAGAGGGGAGGTTCAGGACCCTTATCATGTTCCTCTGAACTAGGCCAGTTCGGTCTCGGAGACCGAAAGGCACTCGACGGAGTTGGCTAACTCGTCCTCGGTGAGCCGTGGTCTGACCCAAGTGCACCGACGGGTGCAAGCTGATACTTGGCGGGGATGCCATCACACGGGTAGCCATGTGTGGCAATGTCCGCTGGCCGGCGGTCAAGACAAATTTGAGAGTTGAAATATTACTGAGACAGTTTGCTATTCCTGTGCCCGACATATTCTAACAGTATATTTTAAGACAGTTTGCTATTCTTGTACCAGACATATTCTAACCGTATATTTTAAGACAGTTACCTATTCCTGTACCAGACATATTCTAACCGTATATTTTAAGACAGTTACCTATTCCTGTACCAGACATATTCTAACCGTATATTTTAAGACAGTTTGCTATTCTTGTACCAGACATATTCTGACCGTTTATTTTAAGACAGTTTGCTATTCCCGTACCCGACATATTTTGACCGCTTATTTTAAGACAGTTAGCTATTCCTCTACCAGATATATTCTAACTATTTCAGACAGTTTGTTATTCTAGTACCCGGCATGGCTTTTGGAATTACTTCAATACCATTATGACATTAAGATGTTGTACAATGTCAGATTTGCAATAATTTAAGCACCGGTAATTTGCTTTGATTGTAAAATCTTCATGGAGAGTACGACTTTGGCTCTTCAATCATTGAAGATGCAGCCCTGAGGGTTCACTGTCTCTTGGCATGTGTATGTGGCCGACATAATTTAAGTAATTGTTAAAGGTAGAGTTTCAACACTAAGAAGAACTGACATTTTTCAACATACCTCACAAAATGAAAGAGTGATGCACAGCCTTCCCAAACATGACATTCCAAGTTGACCTTGAAAGAAGCAATTTCTCATGAAGGAAGGTCTTGTCATTGAAGGATACTGCTCTTCAATCAGTCCACAATCTGCACAAAAAAAAAAGACACACTGTCGTAAACATTTCATCCAATGTCATCATGCTTGCGAACAAATTTGACAACAGTAAAACATAGGCTCAAGAAATGTTTCTTATATATGTTAGCCTTGCATCACTGCCTGTGTTTGGAGTGAGGCAAACTCTACATTAATAACAACAATTTCAAAAAGACTTTCTCCTATATTTGGAGAGTTGCAGACTCTACAGCAATAAGAAAAATCTGCGCCATCACACACACTTTCTCCTGTGTGTTTGGAGTGATGCAAAGTCTAAAGCAATAAGAAAAATCTGTGCCGTCACAAAGACTTTCTCCTGTGTTTGGAGAGTTGCAGATTCTACATCAACAAGAAAAATCTGTGCCGTTACAAAGACTTTCTCCTGTGTTTGGAGTGAGGCAAAGTCTATCCAGCAATATGACAAATCTGTGCCGTCACAAAGACTTTCTCCTGTGTTTGGAGAGATGCAAACTCTGAATCAATAAGAAAACTCTACGCCTTCACACAGATTTTCTCCTGTGTTTGGAGTGACGCAATGTCTATACAGCAATATGACAAATCTGCGCCGTCACACAGACTTTCTCTTGTGTTTGGAGTGACGCAATGTCTACACAGCAATATGACAAATGTGCGCCGTCACACAGACTTTCTCTTGTGTTTGGAGTGATGCAAAGTCTATACAGCAATATGACAAATCTGCACCGTCACACAGACTTTCTCCTGTGTATGGAGTGATGCAAAGTCTATACAGCAATACGAAAAATCTGCGCCGTCACACAGACTTCTCCTGCATTTGGAGCAGTGTTTTAGCTAGGATTTGAAAAGTGGGTGTGCAAATTGAAAAACAGGGTGTGCAACTTTTTTCACCGAAAATCCACACAGAGTGCACAAACTCTTTCAAATTACCTTGAAAACATAACTTTGTTTATCAATTGTCTTAAGGCCCGGCGGGAAGCTTAATTTACTACACTATTTATATATGCTCTTTCGCTGATGTAATCGATGCCCAGAATTTGGGTTGCAATGTAGGCTCCTATAAATACTTTATTTAAGTTGTGGAGTTCATTCTAAGAAATTAACTTGTTTGTCATTTAGGATGAAACTTTGTTTAGACCACAAAATTCAATAACACAATAATTACAATTTAAACACTTTAAAGAGAGAATGTAATATATACATGTAGGCCAAAGAATCTAAACAAATTCACAATTATTTGTTTAACCTTTTGGCAAATTTCAGATTACCTTATAATGATTGGCTGTCATTGATGCAAACTCTACATCAATAACAAAAATCTGCGCCGTCACACAGACTTTCTCCTGCGTTTGGAGAAATGCAAACTCTACATCAATAAGGAAAACCTGTGCCGTCACAAAGACTTTCTCCTGCATTTGGAGTGAGGCAAATTCTACATCAATAACAAAAATCTGTGCCGTCACAAAGACTTTCTCCTGTGTTTGGAGAGATGCAAAATTTACATCAATAAAACAAATCTGCACTGCCACACAGACTTTCTTCTGTGTTTGGAGTGAGGCAAACTCTACATCAATAACAAAAAACTGTGACGTCACACAGACTTTCTCCTGTGTTTGGAGTGAGACAAACTCTACATCAATAACAAAAATCTGTGCCGTCACAAAGCCTTTCTCCTGTGTTTGGAGAGATGCAAAACAAATCTGCACTGCCACACAAACTTTCTTCTGTGTTTGGAGAGTTACAGACTCTACATCAATCAGAACAATCTGCACCGTCACACACACTTTCTCCTGTGTTTGGAGTGACGCAAAGTCTACAGCAATAAAAAAAAATCTGTGGCGTCCAAAGCCTTTCTCCTGTGTTTGGAGAGATGCAAAACAAATCTGCACTGCCACACAGACTTTCTTCTGTGTTTGGAGTGAGGCAAACTCTACATCAATAACAAAAATCTGTGACGTCACACAGACTTTCTCCTGTGTTTGGAGAGTTACAGACTCTACATCAATCAGAACAATCTGCACCGTCACACAGACTTTCTCCTGTGTTTGGAGTGACGCAAAGTCTACAGCAATTAAAAAAATCTGTGGCGTCCAAAGACTTTCTCCTGTGTTTGGAGTGATGCAAAGTCTACAGAAATAAGAAAAATCTGTGCCGACACACAGACATTCTCCTGTGTTTGAGGAGTCACAGAGTGTACAGCAAATAACAGGCATGCAACTCTTAAATTTAAAAAAAGAGAGGAAAATGTACCCTTTTCTCGATTGATGATGTCCTTTCTTTTTGAAGTCATTTTGTGATTGATTATTTACTTTTGTACGTTGAGTGTGAAAACATTTTTCCAACGTATTTGTCAAGCACGTGCACAAGTATAGTACCCAGAGCCAGACTATCGGCTTAAAGTCAACAGAGGGCGCTATAGCGACATAAGCCTTGTAATGCTCACGGTATACGGAGTTTGTGTCCTGCGCTTGGTTTTCCTGTTACGTACGTATACAAAACACTGAGCCAGACGATGTTCCTCCTTTATAATAAAATCTCTATTTGTCAGCGCAGCGCGGAGTTGTAGCGCGATATTGGTCCAAGATTCCGCGGCGCCGCAATTATTATTTTTTTCACGGCCGGATTTTTGAAAAACGCAGAGATCCGCGGATCCGCGAATTGAAAAACGCGGAAATCAGCGGATCCGCGGAAGAGTTGCATGCCTGAAATACGAAAAGTCTGTGACGTCACACAGACTTTCTCCTGTGTTTGGAGTGATGCAAACTGTACAGCAATAAGAAAAATCTGTGCCGTCACACAGAATTTCTCCTGCATTTGGAGTGATGCAAATTCTACAGCAATAAGAAAAATCTGTGCCGTCACACGGACTTTCTCCTGCGTTTGGAGTGAGGCAAACTCTAGATCAAAAAGAAAAATCTGTGCCATCACAAAGTCTTTCTCCTGTGTTTGGAATGACGCAAACTCTACATCAATAACAAAAATCTCTGCCGTTACAATGACTTTCTCCTGTGTTTGAAGTACCGCAGAGTCTACAGCCAATAAGAAAAGTCTGTGCTGTCACAAAGACTTTCTCCTGTGTTTGGAGAGGCGCAAAGTCTACAGCAATAAGAAAAATCTGTGCCGTCACACGGACTTTCTCCTGTGTTTTGAAAGATGCAAACTCTACATCAGTAAAAAAAATCTGCACTGCCACACAGACTTTCTCCTGTGTTTGGAGCAAGGCAAACTCTATACAAAAATAACAAAAATCTGTGATGTCACAAAGACTTTCTCCTGTGTTTGGAGTGATGCAAAGTCTACAACAAAAAGAAAAATCTGTGACGTCACAGAGATTTTCTCCCGTGTTTGGAGTGATGCAGCGTCTACAGCAATACGAAAAATCTGCACCGTCACACAGACTTTCTCCTGTGTTTGGAGTGACACAATGTCTACTGCAATAAGACCAACCTGTGCCGTCACAAAGACTTTCTCCTGTGTTTGGAGTGATGCAAATTCTACATCAATAAAAAATCTGCACTGGCACACAGACTTTCTCCTGCGTTACATCTCTCAGAAAAATCTGCACCGTCACACAGACTTTCTCCTGCATTTGGAGTGAGGCAAATTCTACATCCATAAGAAAAATCTGTGCCGTCACACAGACTTTCTCCTGTGTTTGGAGAGATGCAGACTCTACATCAATAAAAAAAATCTGTGCTGTCACAAAGACTTTCTCCTGCGTTTGGAGTGAGACAAACTCTACATCAAAAAGAAAAATCTGTGACGTCACAAAGACTTTCTGTTGTGTTTAGAGTGGCACAGAATAAACAGGTTTCAGCAATAAGAAAAATCCGTGACGTCACACAGACTTTCTCCTGCGTTTGAAGTGAGACAAACTCTACATGAATAACACAAATCTTGGAAGATATAGAAATATTTTACTATGCCTAAACGTAATACCAACAGATGTAGACACAGACTTGACCCAAGTGACTTAAGACTCAAATTCAACTCGAGTTACTTGAGACTCGGACTAGACCCGAGCGACTCGAGACTCAAACCGGATTCGACCTAGACCCAGTAATTGGGGCGCTGTACTCCTTTAAAAAATAAATTGGACACCTTCGGTCATACTAGCGCCCCAGGTAACCATTGTGTCTCGACCATGATATGGCGATTGGCTGTTATTTTCCGAACAACCTGCCACCAAAAAACGCCCTCACCGACAAAAAGACCAAACAAAATAGCTCGAAAATCGCCTACTGGAGAAAACGAATATGTGCAGACTTTAAAAGAAAGGAAAAGTGCTGCAATGAGCTTTCTAATAGCAGTTTAGTTTTAAAGAAAATCATGAGCTATTTTTTCTGTAGAATACAACATTATCAACACGTAAATAATTACAGTTTAACTTTAAAGTACATTATTTGATAAGCACCAAACAGCCAAACTGCAGGATTTGTTTCTATTCTTGATTACATATGTTCATTAACTTACCAAGACAAGAGACCGGAAGGCTGGTCTGAACATGAGGGGAAACTGTGTGGACTGCATTGCCTTGGCAAGGATGGGGGAGGTCCCTAGAAGCCTTGACCCCTTGATGGATGCTGTCAGTGGCCAATCCATACTAGTCTGGTTCACCTAGTCAATGCAAAGGAAAAATAGCAAATTGAAATCATACTTCTTATGTTGTTTCAGTGAGTGTGGCCTCAGGGCCAAATGTAACTTGACCTACTGATTATATAGATGGGGTTTGTAGAGGTCAAGGTCTCCTCAAGCAATGTACTAAGCACCAACAGGAAATTAGGTTAGCGTTGGAAATATCAGCAGCACTGCACCTACAGATCTGCCGAATGTATTTAATGGTAAATCAGTTAACATGTATTCCTTGACTTACAAAATCACATCATATTTTGTTATTGGACTGCACCAAGTAGAATGATTCGCTGTCTTCCAGTTCATAAAATTGTACACATAGCAATAACTATAGCTGTGTTTTATTTTCATAATTGTGTGTCAAGTTTTCAGTCATGCGACTATCGAATGATTGACTATAAAGAGGCAATATTTGTTCAATTTTTTTTCTTTTAGTGAAGGTGCTACAAGTCAATCAATCAATCAATCAATCAATCAAAAGTCATTACTAGAGCGCCAAAATCAACAGTTTGCTCTAAGGCGCTGAGGCACAGTTGAATGGTTAGTAAGCCTGCTGGAACAGGTGAGCTTTATATCGAGTGTCTTGAATGAGGTGAGTGAGCTGGCATTTCTGATATGTACAGGAAGCTTATTAAACATTTTGGGGCCATAAACTGAGAATGATCTCTCTGCAAAAGTTGAATAGCGAGTTCTTGGCACAACAAAAAGGGAACAAGATGTAGACGAACGAAGATGTCTTTGTTGAGATCTCAATTTGAGCATGTCGGTGATATACAAGGTCAATGTACTTACAATTGGTATTTCTTGTGATACGGACTGATGTACAGGTGCCATGAACTCAATCTGTGCTGCAGTTCCTTCTGGATTAACTGTACACTCTATCAGGTACACACGGATATCAATAGCTGAGTGTAGGACAACAGGACAGTGGTAGTGACCTGCAGTCTTAGGGCTGAACCTGACTGGAAGGCTGACTGTCCCATCATCAAGAATGACTCCTAGATTCCAAAGAATTACACAACTTGTAGTAAATAAATAGCTGCTTAAAATCCCCACATGTAAATGAAATACAGCATCAGAGGTGAAGTATTAATATTTTCTATCACAAAAACTTACGTAACAATGATTTTTACACAAAAATCGTAAAGGCAGGGTGTACTTTTGGTAATTACTTTTGGTATCAGGTAAAGTTTCTTCTCCTTCGGTAAGATCCAGTTTTATTCGTCCTCCGAGATCATTTTGATAAATAACTTTGGCCAACAATACGCATATTGGGTGGGTTTTCTATCTACCAAGATTGGCTCCCTTGGTCGGGGTACGCCATCTTGAAACCACCCCATTATGTATGCTCGACCAGCAGGAACCATGGGTTTGAATAGACCCAATACAACTTGATTCAACACTCGCGATCTTAAGAATGCAGTCACGCCAGAAGAAGTGTATAGAGCAATTGAATATGAACTGGATACGGTAGAAACAATAAAATGCATTGCAGAATTAGACAACAAGTGGTATAATGTAACTCTCGACAAGGTCAACCAAGGACATGCAAAATATGTCAACAAACCGATCATCTGGCCAGAGACTGTCCTGCAAGGGAAATATGTTTTGTCTGCGGTAGCTACGAACATCGTGCTGCATGGAATGACTATCAAACGCAAGAGGAGGAGGAAAACAAGAGCGAGGTTGCAAGCAACCATGAGGAAGAGGATATAGACGACACATACGATGCAGAGAGATACGCAACTGATGACGAGGCAACAGATAGCGCTGCAGAGGATGAAGAATCCCAATCAATATTGCAAGAACAAACAACAAGTAAAACAGGTAGAGAGAATGCGATCATGAGAGGATCTAAACAGAGGGAAGAAGAAGACAACCCAAAACGAAAAAAACCAAGAAGTGAGCAAGTCAACCAGTCTAAAACAGGACAGGTCAAGCAAAAGAAATCATTTAAAGAAGCTGTTCAGGGAAACAAAAACAAGGATCAACAAAAAGAGAACCGAAAGACCACCACAAAACCATAGAAAAATGGTTTTTGGGACGAGGCAATGAACCTCCAAAAGAAGGTCTACACAAGAAAGAGGAAATCAATCGAAGATGACAAGGAGAATGAGCCAAAACAAGCAAGAGGAGAAAGAGACGACATGGACGCGGAAACGACACATACAGATGATGGAGACAAACGGCCACCAAACCAGTCTTTAAATGGACACAGTCAAGAGGAAACACAAGACATGAGTGACACACAAGTCAAAAAGGATGAAATACGTGACAAGACAGACACAGAAGGTGAATTTATACCCTACACAAGACATGGTGTCCAGCGAATGAGGAAAAAGAGAGGATCTGGAACAACAGAGACAATCGAATCAGGATCCAACTCCCAGAAGTCCACCAACTAGCAGCAGAGGACGTGGAAGAGGTAGAAATACTTAAGGCCATACTGAAGGTTTTTCTCTCTAGATGTTTATAATGAAAGAGTTACATGTATTTATCATCCTTTTAATAATGTCGTCTTTATCTGTAGCTACAATGGTTTGAGAAATGATATGAAAAGAAACGTTTTATTCGACTACCTTTACAGACGTAAATTTAGTTTGGTTTTACTCCAAGAAACCCACAGCGAATATACATTACTGACGAATTATACTGGTGTGATGAATGGAAAGGGAAAATGCATTTTAATCACGGAAATCGCCAGTCTAGGGGAGTAGCCATATTTACCTCAGAAAAATCTGGTATTGATATTAATAATATTGAGTCTGATAATGAAGGCAGATGGATAAAAGGCGATTTAAAATGGAATAACAATACATACAATGTTGCTTTTGTGTATGCACCCAACCAACCCAAGGAAAGAGTATATTTTTTCGATGGTCTTTCAGATCGCATTATTGGTTACAATAATTGGATCATTGGGGGCGATTTTAATTGTAATATTGATAATACTCATCTGCGGGAATAGAGTAAAATTATTCTAAAAAATGTCTTAACCCTTTGGTGCACAGAGCGGTCGCTGGCGACCGCCAAAAGCGCGTTCAATTTGGACTTTGGAAAAGTGGTCATAACTTAAAAAATAAAGGTCCCATAAATGTCGCCCTCATTCGGTTGTTTAGAGCAATGGTTGGGCTTTCTTTTGATGCCATTTTCAATAGGGGGCGTTATTGAAAAAATTCCAGAAAAACATGGCTGAACAGTTTTTTGTTTTCGTGTAATCTTAAAAACAATAGAATTAATCCGTGCACCAAAGAGTTAAACGAAAAAGACCTCATCGATACTTGGCGTACTGTCCACCCAGAACAAGAAGGGTTTTCTCATGTTCACAAAGTAACCAAACAACCTAGTAGAATTGATTACATTTTTGTTTCTTCCAATATGCTTAATATCATGGGAGATGTTTCAAACAACCCGTACGGTTTATGCGATCATCATGTTATTTGTATGAGATTAAACAATATAAACTCTCCTTATGGTCAAGGGAGGTGGATATGTAATAATGAACACCTGGTGAACAGTGATTGTGAATTTAGAATAAGAACCTTCTGGACTTTCTGGAAAAGTAAAAAAAATAACTATAAGTGTCTACTCAACTGGTGGGAAATAGGTAAATTTAGAATTAAAGAAATAATTCGGGATTTTGGTAGAGAACAATCATTTACTAAGAAACAAAAGTATCGGGATCTTGAAAAACAATATAATAATACAATTAAACTAGACTTATCTTGTTTGTAAATTACAAACAAACGGTGTTCGGTTTGTTTTTATAATTTGGTTTTAACCCTTTCCCGATCTGTTTGAAGCACTGTATACTCAGTACTTTTGCGAGTTTGTAAAAAAACAACAACAAAAAAACATAAATTAAAAACAATTAAACGGAAGTAAAGATCATAGGGGGTCAAACTCTGTGTAAGATTTTAAAAATACTACAGGGTCTTTCACATGATCCAAAGATCTTGTGTTTAGCAATTATGGTTCTCCAGATATGATTTTTCTAAATATTAAACATTGATTTAATGTTATAACATCATCGATGACGTCACCATCCCGAAAACCTTTATGTGAAGTTTGTGAAGTTTCAAGTTTATATGTGCTTGAGAAGGTGCTTTTGTTAGCGGAAAAGCAATTGGGAGAAGAACAAGAAGAAGTATTAAGAAAAAAAGAAAACAAAATGAAATGTGTAGCACTTGTGAAGTTGTAAAAACTCAATACCCAAGGATTTTATAACTGAACAAAGTTTGAAAATCGGTTGTAGTTCTTGAGATATGGTGTCACTTCCGTTTGACCCTGAAGTAAAGGTCAACATGGGGTCACGGTACCCAAGGCTAATCTCCAATGCCCAAGGAGTCTATAACTGAAAAAAGTTTGAAAATCGGTTGTGTAGTTCTTGAGATATGGTCCCATTTCCGGTTGACCCGGAAGTAAAGGTCAACATGGGGTCACGGTTACCCAAGGCTAATCTCCAATGCCCAAGGATTTTATAACTGAAAAAAGTTTGAAAATCGGTTGTGTTGTTCTTGAATTATGAATTTTTAAAAAATCTGACATTTGATTGTTAGCGGACGGCTGTTTTAGAGACTAACAAAGCGTAATGTCAAAATCAGGTTGCGCGAACCTTGAAAAGAGACTAGACTTACAAGCATGTTTGAAGGACTTTGAACCTTGCGGTTGATTGAATGGAGCAAGTAGCCGCTCACCCTCTAATTGGTTTAGATCGCGTATTGTGTGTGTTTTCAATGCAGTTTTATTCCCGCGGTTTGACAGCGGGTCAATGTATACCCGATTTCAACCATAAGTGAAGGTCAAAAAGGTAACATTTCTGTGGAAAAGTTTGCGGAGGAAGAACAACATATAACCTGATGTAAAAATTGTGACTAAAGTATAAGTAGTTCTTGAGATATGATTTTTTGAAATTTTCAACTTCCGGTTTGAATCAGAAGTCAAGGTCACATGGGGTCACACTCTGTGTAGCGTTTTTGAGTTTCCAGAGGCCTTTCCGATGATGTATAGATTGTGAAAATCCACTGTGTGGTTCATGAGTTATGATTTTTTCAAATATTAAACTTTGATTTAACGTAATTCGACACCTGGTGACGTCATCATGATGTAACTGAAGTGGTTTCATCTCCTAATAGATACCTAACTATATGTGAAGTTTCAAGTTTATATGTGCTTGGGAAGTGTGCTTTTGTTAGCGGAAACGCAACGGGGAGAAGAAGAAGAAGAAGTATTAAGAAAAAGAAGAAAAAAAACGGAACAAAAACAAGAAAGTCTCCTGTCTGTTGATTACAAAATATTGTCTAAAGCTATTACGAACAAACTAAAGCATGCTATGCCGTCTCTTATTGGTGAAGAACAAACTTACAGTGTTTTAAACAGGAAAATTCAAGACAATCTTATGATTATTCGGGATATTGTAGATTATGCTAATTGGGAAATGATTGAAGCTGCCATTGTTAACATCGATCAAGAAAAGGCTTTTGATAGGTTTAATTGGGGCTATAAGTTTGCTATTATGGAGAAAATTGGCATCCCCGTGAGGTTGATCAAATGGATTAAAGTTCTATATAGCCAACCTACCGGGCAGATCATTTTAAATAATTTCATAGGCTCCCCCATTATTATGGAGAGGGGAATCAGACAAGGATGTCCTTTATTGCCCCTTTTGTTCTCTATCTGCGCTGAAGGCTTAGCCAGTATGATTAGAAATAATGATAATACCAAAGGTTTTCCTGTTCCTAATTGTAATCATTATAACAAAGGTAACAGTATTAAGTTAATTCAGCATGCCGATGACACTAGCCTCATCATCAGCAACAATTGTGAATTTGCCACCATGCAAGACATTTTGAACATTTATTGTAAAGGTACTGGATCTGAACTCAATGTAACCAAAACAAAAGGTCTTTGGCTAGGAAAATGGAAAAATAGAAACGACAAGCCTTGTAATTTTGAATGGAAAAATGAAAACCTTAGGTATTGTTTTCTGTAACGATGTTACTCCTGAAGACAACTGGGGCCCAAGAATAAGTAAAATTAAATGTGTTCTTAACAAGTGGTCCAAACGCCATTTATCTTACGTAGGGAAGGCCGTTATTGTTAATACCTTTGTTGGAGCAGGGATTAATTACTTAGGGAGCATTATTGCATGTCCCGCAGAATGGATAAAAAGAATGAGCAACGTTATTTGGAACTTCTTCTGGGATGGAAAAATTGAAACTATTAAGAGAAAAACTATTCAGGGACCTAAAAACCTAAAGGGAACTGGACTAATTGATATATCCAGCAAACTTATGAGTCTCAAAATGCAGTGGCTTGCTCGGTGTGTCTCCAGTACGGGAAAGTGGAAGAACCTTTTTGAATACTGGATTAACAAAGCTAGTGGTGATAATCACTTAGGATGGTATGTCTTTTCTACTGTTAAGTTACCACTTAGAACTACGCCTTTTTATTCTGAGTTAATCCTTGCCTTCAAAAAAGCGGGAGGGAGTCTAAATTGTAATTATACTAGCTGTCTGGAATCTCATAAAGTGCCCCTGTGGAAAAACATTAAGGCCACGAACAACAATTCAGTCATGAGAAGCCCATTGTTGCTTAAATCTGTTGGGATTACTAAAATTAAAGATGTGGTTCATAAAAACAAATTAATGACCTTCCAAGAAGTCGCTGATTTTGAACATTAACGTGGGAAGAATTATGTGTAGAATAAACAACCAAATTGATCATGAACTGGTTTGTGACACGAGAGAGGGTCCCGCGAACCACATCTGTAATTGGATGGTTTTTGAAAATAATAAGGGTGAAAGTGTGCACATTTCTAAAACCACTGCTAAAAGTACTTATGCTAATCTCCTTTTAGATATATTCATTGTCCCAAAAGGTCAAAAGAAATGGCAAGAAGTGTTTCACTATGCCTCTCACATTGAGTGGACCATAATTTGGGAGAGAGGGTTTAAAAATAAATTGTTGGATTCAGAAGATAAACAGTTTTGGTACAAAGTGAAACATAGAGTGCTTCCTACCAGAGATGTTCTCCTCAAGATACAAAATGTTCCTGACACTTTATGTCCTCTTTGTAAAACTGAGAATGAGTCCCATCAGCATCTTTTTATTTACTGCTCGTGTACAATTAATGCTTGGATTTTTGTCGAATGTCTTCTAAGAAAATACATGGGTAACAAATACTTTTACCTTTCCGACCTTAACAGAATTTTGGGGTATCAGCTTAAATTAGTGCAAAGTGTGGTTGTTGTCAAAATGCTACGACAAATATGGAATATCAGATCTATGTAAATTAATATTTGACAGTCACGCATGTCCTACTGATGTTGACATTATTCAATGTTACAAACGGAATTTGAGGGCCTTTCTATTGTTTGAACACAAAAGAATGTGCCATGAAACCTTTAAGGCGTGCTACACAGCAAACAAAGCGCTGTGTTTCTTTAACCCTTTCATGCACCATTTATTTTAGTGATAAATTGATCATAATATGGACACATTAATTGTTCACTCGTTTTTTTGTGTGTGCAAATGGCGACCCCCCAAAAAACAGTTCAAAATAGCACCCTCAAGAGTCCTTTTTCCCATTCTAAAAACTGTGTGGCCGTGCGATCTTCATTTTTGGTTTCTGAAGGGATTTCAACCTGTGACCGGTCCGCATGAAAGAGTTAATGATAATGGTGAGTTAAGTTTTGGGTTTTAAAGAGCTTCCTTCTCCTTCAAGTAATTGGGTTTTAGTGTTGTCCCCATTTGTCATTTATGTCACCTTCAATTGTATCATCATATTATAATTTAATTATCTATCGTTTTGGTCTTTGTTTTTTGTGATTATGTCACGCTAAATTGTATATCATTGCATCTGTTTTTATTTTATCTATTTTGTTCTCCTTGATTGCTATTTAATAGCTATATTGTTGGACTGATGTGTAATTGTTTGGTTTATGTTGTTGTTGAATAAATGAAGCTGTATAGCTTCAATGCAAGAGAAAAAAAAAGTAATAAACCCTTTCTGTGGGAAAATATTTCCAATCAATTTACTGTTAATAAAAGGGAAGTAAATGAGCATGTTTGGTATATTAACAAATATTAGTATTCATTTATTGTGTTTTATGTGTTTACAGTGATAAGGGTTTATTGACCCCTTGCAGATGCAGAACGCAACTCCGAAAAATGTGCATCTACCATTTCAACCATTTTGGGATCAATTCCTTTGTGTACATTTTGACTCCCAAAATGTGGGACAGGATAGGCGCGTGTAAGTGCGCTGCACGTCAATACAATTTACAGGAGAACAAAGATTATAGCCAACTGCAAATTGCAAAAACAATACGACACTAGATGTAGCCAAGTTTATTGATCTGCTTAAAGGCATCGTACACGTTTGGTAATGACTCTGATAATTAATGGCAATACAAACTTACTTGGTCAGAAGTACAGGAGCTTTAGATAGTATAATGCATTTTGAGAAACTTTTCACTTCAAAGTACTGGGTTATGGAAAAATGTATCACTTTTTATCCCCAAAACATTTGAATACTGCAGTAACGCTTCTCAGAGTATGTATACCAATGCAGATTATTCTTCCTCCGTGAACATAACCGCTCCAGATTTTTGGCAATATCTCAAAAACGCTACCACCTTTTGAAATGAATTTTTCACAGGTTAGTTTTATGGTATATATCTACAACTATATAGGTTTGAAACAAACAGTAGGCTCCAATTACCAAATGAGTACGATGTCTTTAAATCTTTGCCTTGTAACTCATATAAATCATGAAATTCTGAATTAAAGACTCATTTTTTTCAGTTTTAACCATTTCAAATTATTGTGGAAACCACTGTAGATACAACTCAGAAAACAAATTTTGTGAATACTCGGTTCCCTCTTCCATTTTTAAGAATGATTCTGTATCCATAATTGCATGAGATATAACAGTGAGCCTTATGTTTGTTTATGTGAATGTGATTTGTGATGCGATCAAGCTAAATGAGTCGTTTTTCGGAAATATCAGTATGGAGAAACAAGCCAAAACAAGCCAACAGGGGTGAAATTTTCAAAAATAGTTGTTTTTGTAAATTTAAATGCCAAAACATATCTTAGTTTATATTGGCAACTTCCTTCCTGATAAATCACATCAAAAAGGGGTTAAAATTAGCATTGAAAGAAAATGTGCTGATGTAGTTTCAATAAACAAATCGACTTTAAACCCCCTTTTCTCAGTTTCATTCTCTCGTATCTCTTGGTGTTTCTACTTTAACAGGATTAAAGCATAGATTATGCTCTTTTCAAATGTATTTAAACAAAATGAAAAATGACCTGGGGTCGATTTCACAAAGAGTTAGGCCTCGTCTTATCTCGAGAAGGATGCGTTTTGCTGGCCACTGCTACAGGAGCAAAGATGAACCAGTATCCAATATTGTTCTGTGGACCCCTAAGCATGGGAGGAGGAAACCTGGTAGACCTGCACTAACGTTCACTGACATTCTTAAAATGGACACGGGTCTGGAATCAGCAGATTTGAAGTCGGCAATGGGGGACAGAAAGGCATGGGGAACCATCGTGATTCAAGGACCTCACTCGACTTAACAACAAGACGAGTAAATCCTCCTAACTCGAGACGTGTCCTAGGAATGGTTTCACAAAAAATAGGAAGGGTTTAACGTGTCCTAACTAGCGAATTCAGCCTCGTCCGAAAACTTGTTTGTGGTTTTAAATTGTTACGACTCGTCCTGCTTAAGACGGGTTTTGTGAAATCGATCCTAGGACCGATCCTAGCTAGGAACAAATAGCTAGGATCGATCTTACAGCTGGGACTCGTCCTAAATCCTAGGATTGGTCCTAAGTTAGGAAGGTAGGGCCAATGATTTTCCGTTTCAGAAAAGTGCAAATTCCATTTTTAAAAAACATGAATTCCGTTTCAGACAAAAAAAAATCCGTTTCATGTTCTTTAATAGATAAAAGGTTGTTAATACACAGGGAATCGATTATAAACATAACTTTTGAAGAAGATGCACTGCTGACTTCTTAAATGTTAATTTGAATTGAAAGTTTTCCTGAAAAAGATAGTTAAATTATTTTTTTAAATCAACGGCCGATTCAGTTCCGGAGTTGGCAATTTCTAAAAACGTAATGCACTGTCTCACTGTGCGCTGCAACAAAAACAAGAAACATGTAACAGCCGTTGCACTGCAGTATCATTGCATATGACGTCACCGTGTACTTCTCCTCCACACAGAAACAAATTGTCGGCCATTTTGTTTTCGCTTAGGCGACAAAATGTTGAAACATTATGGTTGATTTTAGACCTTTCTGAGATGAAAAATCAATGTCTGTGTTCATATAGAGCGTAGGTAAGCTAGTTTGAGTATAATTGTTGATAAAAGGGAGGGTGAAAATGCAATTTGGGTGAAATAAATGTAAAGATCATGCCGTGAATGTGATGATTTTGCCCTCCGTCTAACGTGTATTCATTTGCTATGTATTACGTCAGGTCGAGTCAACAGTACGATCTCGTAACTTTTTACGGTCTGATTTCTGATGCTTTTTTAGTTTAACAAAAAGAAACTTAATAAAGAATGCAGTGTTAAGTTAGCTTGCCTGATCAATTTCAATAGGTTTGGCCTTAATAACATGAAAAAACCTACGTTTTTGTCACTATATTTTCAATTTTTTTACTTCAAACTCAAATCCCGTTTTCCGTTTCAAAAGGCAGATTCCGCGAGTTCCGTCCGTTTTCCGCGATCGAGGAAAATCATTGGCCCTAGGAAGGGTTTTGTGAAATCAACTCATTTTGCTTGATCGCATCACATTTTTAATTGAATGTACTACAAAATCATATGTATCAACTCACGTTGCGGCATTTCTGTCTGTGGGCTCATGTTATCCTGCTTTGGTGGTGTAGGGGTCTTTGATACCTTTGGAATATTTCTGTAGATCTGATGATTTGTTCATGGTCTTGCCAGGCAATGTTTAATGCTGTACGTACAGTGTAGCAGCCTTGTGTACGCATCATCCAGTCTATTAGCTAGGGTGTTAGTGAGGGTCCAGCACTCTACACCATACAGCAACACACTTTCAACAGCTGCTCTAAAGAACTGGAAGTTAAGCTGACGACTGTAAAATAGATTTCTTTATTGATGACTCTAAGATAGCAGTGTAAATCATATGGATGTCCAAGAAACACAACATGGCACCTGAAAAGAAACAAAGAGGACAAACAGTTTTTAAGAATACATATTTAGTTTTAAATAAATTCCTCTATGGTACTTTAAAATAATTTTCAAACCAAGCATAAAAGTTTACATTCAAGTTATGTGTGGAAGATGAGCATAAAAATTGGAAGTCGAAATAATGTCATTGCACATTTTCTATTGATAAATTCAACAGCACATGTTTTGGCCATTATTCCTGAATGAGCTTGTGACAGATCACTTGGCACACTATTGAAATTGCTCATAATTTATATTTTGTTGTAAGATTATCTGCTGTGGAGGTAAAAAACAAAAACATTGTCTCTGTGTAAGAACAAGTCCAGATTTCCAATGGGAAGGTAAAGTCACCAGGAGTGGGGGTGGGGAAGCATGCGCCCCCAATCCCCCTCGCCCCCACCCCTGCCTGCTTGTTGATGTTTTGTTGCTTTTAACAGTCAACTCAAATCCAATACTTCGATTGCATCGAGTTGCTGAGCAGGGCCCAATTTCACAGAGCTACTTAAGTACAAAAAGTAGCTGAGCACAACAAAATTATGCTTACCAGAATAAGGTTACCAGCCAAACTACCATGTCACATGTAAAATATGTGACTGGTATCCTGCTCATTTCTGCTAAGCAAAACAAGTTCAAGCAATATTTTCTGCTTAAGCAGCTCTATGAAATTGGGCCCTGGTTACAAGGCCAAACATTTACAGTAAGTCCCTAGCAAACTTCAATGTATACACTCTAAAAACTAAAGTGTTGTATTTTAACATTTTCAAAGTGTTACTGCCCAAACAACATTTAAAATGTTGGAAATTGCGAGTCCAACTTTATTAATGTTAATTCAACCAAATACAAGGAGAGTCATTTAACAGTTTGTAAGTATTAATCAACTTTCCTGCATGAGCGCATGCACAACAGTGAATGACGCGAAACTGGGCAATTTGATTGGATACCGAGATCGTGATTTTACCGCCCGCGGGCCGGCCGGCAGCGCTACGCCATTTTGTTTTGCGTTATGTTGTGCATCAAAGGCTCGACGTTGCTGTAAACTTTCGTCGTATCATCATCGGGGAATCGACGGCCATCCTGATTATCAGTCAGAAATAACAGTTGAAAGGTAGGATTTTTAATACTCGTGTATAAACAGTGCATGCCTGGATGTTAATTTTACTTGTATATCATGCCAAACTCTGTGCATTTCACAAACACTTTCAGTGTATTGCCGGCATTAATTACATGTAGGGCTATTGCGTTATGTACCGTATACAGTCCTTGGTGTAGTAAAAAGTAGTGGCCTATTTTGGTGACCGTATATCAAAATGAGGAATGTGCCCCACAGTACTTGAGATACTGATAATAGATTTACATTAACTATTAGTAATAAGGTTTCCCTAATGATAATACATTAACATTATAAGTAATTAATAGTAATATAATAAGGAGCCCTTAAATTTAATCATCTGAGCGAACACAAAATGCATAAGAAATTACGACGTCATGTTCGTGACCGACCATCCATTCTACACTTTACAGTGACATGACTAAAATGTCCAACCCGTTTGTATTTTTATTTTTACGCACGACACAATGGATCCACGCAAACCGGTACCAGAGATTTCCAAACATGGTTACTTTACTCTCTGTGAATGCCATACATTATCGTTAGCTCACCGTTGTTTACCAAACTACTGCCACAATTTAGAGAAGGTCATGACCTTTCCAACGCCGACAACGGCCAAACGGTGTTCTGAGTGATTTGCGCATTGTGCAACCAATGTATTGCATTAAAGTGTGATGGCATTTGAAATATTAATTATTATTTTGTCTCGGGAGTTGTTGACAACCAACATTTACTTCTTATTTAACTCCATAAAAAACTGTTAATTTTAAACATTTTGAATTTGATGAAGGGAAGAAAATAGCAACAAAGATAAAAAATAACTAAAGATTTTTCATGTTTCTGCTTCTGCTTCTGCTTGTTTTTTTTACTGCACACAATGTTGGACATACACAAATCCAAAATTTGTTTTACTTATTTTTTTTCTTTTCAAAGGGACAAAGTCTTTAATCATGTTTTGATGTTAATTAAGGGATTACGTAATTGGCTCATGGAGGACATTCCTCATTTGTGGCGGTACATGGACATGACTCTATACATTGTTACCCCCTTGTTCCCATGGAGAAAAAGGCAAGTTGAGATTGGTTTTGAGTTCAAAAGATGCAATGGTCCAGGTCACACAGGTATGGGAAAACCGTTTCACCCAAGGGTTGATGGATGATAAGGATTTCATCAACAGCTGAACAACATTGAGCTTTAAATTTCTTTTCATACTCAGAAGTTATTGATGTCTATTTGTTTTAATTACAGAATCATGCTTCATCAGCACCGGTAGTGATATGATGGATTTCTTTCGCGAACCTGCAACCTGTACAATAGAAAAAATTGTGTAAGTATGATTGTACTTGCTGTCAAGCTTTCCTCAGTGGTTTTAGGTACATATGGGTTTTAAGCGTTATATGTTTGTCAAATTATTCTACAGAGAAATTTGTCCAAGTATTTTCCTCATCTCCGTAGTGCACATGTACTGTATGATGGCCCTAGACTTGTTGTATAATACAGCAAGTCAAATAATACTGAGCGCTTTGATACGCCCATTGGGATGTTTAAAAGCACTATATAAGAACAAGTATTATTATTATTATTATTATTATTGTAAAGTGTGATCAGGGTGGATGCTTGTGCTCCCTTGGAATATTCTAATTACATAGGCTGGTTATCAGATTTTGACCCAGGATGTGTACATAGATCAAAAATATGTTGCCAATTTGTTTAACTATTAATGTTATTTTCAGGTTGGTGCTAATGTAGGAGACTTCTTAAGAGAGCAGAAACACGAGCGCACTCAACCATTTCTTCTGTGCCTGGGAAGTCGTGCCTCTCCATCACAGTTTGTTGTGATAGTGGACAGACAGGCAATACCATGTGGATTTGACATCACTACTGCAGTGGACAAGGTTCCAGTTCGTGTAAACGAGATAATGACAAGCATCACAGCACGCTCTCTTTCAAAGTAGGCTACATCCCAAAAAGAATCAAATAAACTATGGGTTTTATGTTTCAAATTATCGCATTTGAATATGTCATTGAAAGTAGTTTCCAAAAGCAGTTTTAAATCTTCTCTGGACTCGTGGTTGTGGCTAGTTAAGAAATTTTAAAAGAACGCAAAGGGCACATTTATGATAGCACACAATTGAGGTGGTTTTTAACGTTAACAACTTTGCCCAGTGGGCCAATTTCATAGAGCTGCTTTATCAAGAAATACTGCTGAGCAAATATCCGTTCAGCACAAACAAGCAGTGAACCAGTTAAAAAATGAGCACATGCACTGTAATATGGTGATGAGGCTGGTAACCTCTTTTTGCTAAGCAAAAAAACCTTTTGTGCTTAAGCAGCTCTATGAAGTTGGCCTGGTATGTTCATGTATCAATTACATTTTAAATTTTAAAGTTCACATTGATAACATTGAAAATTGTTTAAATTGAAACATGAGTGCAGATTTACAATTGCACAGTGTGGGGAGGTTTATATACCCAGTGCAAGAACTTTAGCATTATCATTACAAAATATGAGGTTTTTATTGTCAACCTTGAATTGTTCAAATTTCTGACAACACAAAATCAAAGTTCTTCTTGTTTTCTGAATCTAAACAGAGCACACACTGTGTTAAGCAAATTTGAGGGGTTTCTCACTAACCTTGAACAGAGCAAGCGATTGGATAAATTCAACTTGGTTCTTATAAGTATAGAACAGAGAATTACATGTTAACTAATTTGCATTGTTTGTTGTAAATCATTGAATTGCTAAAAAAGGGTTAGATTAGTTGATTTTTTTGAAGTGCCGTAATTAAATTGTTATACAAGGGTTGCCACTGTTTTAACTAATAATAGTAGGTGGCTTAAACGATTTTAGTTAATGCCTCGAGGAAAAGTATGGTAATTTATTGCTGTAAAAAAGCATTGATCATACATTTCCTATCTCATTACATTTTTGGGGGGTTCATTGCCACCAATTATTCACACTTATTTAAAATACAGGATGTACATTTAAGTTTAAATATTGATTTATGTGCAATAGATTTTAAACTGATTTCAAACGAATTTTAATTGACATCTGGGTCCAATTTCATAGATCTAAGCACAAAAATTTGCTTAGCATGAAATTTCTTCCTTAATAAAAAAAGGATTACTAACCAAATGTCCACGTGATTTTCAGGATAAGCAAACAACAGCTGAATACCAGTAACAAGCAATATGCAACACATGGAAATTTGGGTGGTAATCCTGTTTTTATCAAGGAAGAAATTTCATGCTAAGCAAATTGTTGTGCCTAGCAGCTCTATGAAATTGGGCCCTGGGCCTAAGTTATGGCTCTGCTTACCATAACCAAAATCGCTGTTTACTGTAGCAGGGCAATATATGCTTAACAAAAGCGTACTTCACAAAATAGCGAGGAATTTTTGCTTGCGCGCATGCAAATTTCATATTACTAAGCTCACAGTACAATGCTACCGCAGACATTCAGTGCTTACACTGTAAGCAGAGAGTGACTGTAACTTGTAAGTGTAAAATTCCACGGTAAGCAGAGCCTTGAAGTTGTGCCCTGTTGATTTAGAAATGTTTACAGTTTGGAATTTCAAGATTTGATAATCTTGTCTTTTTAATGCAAAATAAAATACCTTCCTCTGACATATTATATTTTGTCCTTGTGTAATTGATCTTTACATGCAGTTTATAAAAGATGGATATTAATTTTTTACATTAAAAATGTACAAAGTAATTTAACAAAAGGGTAGCCAGTTAAATGTTTCAAAATTTCAAAGCATTGAATCCCAACAGTATCCATTTTGGTAAAAGGGTAATCAAAATGTTGTTTTAACATTTTCAAAGGGTTGAATCCCACCCCCACCCCTCCCCTCCAACACTATCCAATTGGTAAATAGGTCATCAAATTGTTGTTTTAACACTTTGAAAGGGTTGGATCTCAACACTTTCTCAACATAATCGAATAGGTGAAAGGGTCATAAAATGGTTGGATTGACATTTTCAAGGGGTTGCATCCAACACTTTCTCAACCCTATCTAATTGGTATACGGGTCATTGAATGGTTTGTTTAACATTTGCAGAGAGTGTGAAACCAACACTTTTTTAACACTTTGGAACCGTCACATTTTCGAAAGGGTTGATTCAACAATTAAAGTGTTGTCACGCTCACCACACTTAGCAAGTGTTGAATTTAACATTTATAAAGTTGAATTTAACACTTCATTTTTTAGAGTGTATATATTGGTGCATTTAGCAGGCTTTCTGCAGTCTGTCATGTCTGTATGCCCAGTGTCGATGCTGGCATAGTCCTACTTCTAAAACAGTCCACTTTTGCCAAAGTCCTCTGATTGCATTGCGCTGCATTTACAATTGTATGTAGTGGGGTTTTCATTTCAACTGTGTTGCATTTTCATGCATTCAGTAAGTTATACAAAACACCAGATTGATGGTTTAAAAGTTGTTTTCCCATTTCAAAATAAAGACGGCAAAATATCCACCACAATTCACTAAGAAGAATTATTGTCACATGTAAGTCATTAGGCAAAGTAAACAAAAATACATGTTTAGTGTCCCCGCCTACTTCTTTTCCCGGGGCTGCATGGATTATATTTTTACCAATTCAAAATGAGATTTAAAAACAATAAAATGTCAACTGATACATCAGAAAATAAAATACTTGCAAGTCAGAACTTAGCCTGTGTCGATTACACGGTTAAAAACCAATCATTTAGTTACACATTTACATGTATTCTTGGGAAAGTGAGCTACAGCAGGGTTTTTAATACTGAACAAACTTCATTAAATAAAACCACTGTAAACAAGTTGAATGGGTCGTATGAATAAAAAGTAGTAAATACTGACAAGTACTAGCAAAAAGTAAAAGCATCAACTTCCAAGTAGAAGCATTCAGTACTAGCATCTTTTAAATTCCGTATAAATAAACTTATTCTTTTACTGCAAAGTATTCACTTAATGCTTTGGAGTAAATACTTCTGATATCTAGCTGTCTGCCATGGCTGAATGGCTCTTATCAAAAGGTTCCCTTTGTATTACAACTCCCATTCACGTCTATGTACGCGCACACACACACACACCCACAACCCAAGCAGCATTTGAATTAACAGAAACATATAAATCTACAAGTCAGCCATGAGATTTTGATTCTGACAACAGCTTGATGAAGTTGACTCATCTGGATCCCCAGAATCAAAGCAAAACTTTGCTGTTAGGCTGCTGAAACGTCATAGTGTCTTTTTATTGACCAAAGCACAATTACCAAAAGTTAAAGTGGAGCAGTAGAGTGCTATAGAGAAGATGAGAGCTGAATACGAGCATCATATCTAGCTATTTAATTTAAACTTAAAAGTTCAAATAATATATGCACAACATTCTGTTGAAGTGCATTTACTTGTTTCAAAATATTACTTCCTCTGATTTCATGGAAAAAAATCCTTAATGATCAAGGAATACATTTCTGAGAAGAAAAAATGCTTTATCATATCTAAAATAGCTTGCTTTGTTGAAACAAAACCCAAACGGTTTTATTTTATCCTCATCATAAATATAAACAAATTTGTGTAAAAGCTGTGTGAGTTTTTGTTTATTGTTTCTGTCGTGAAACACTGTGCATGAGTTTATTCAGTATTTCAGTGATGTCTCTCCTTGGGACATAAACATTTATCCTGTGAGGAACATTCACAAACACTGTAATTTCTTCAGACGTGTCTTTACTTCTGTGTCCAAGGTAGCTCTGAGGCTACCTTGAAAAATGACCAGTACTTACTTGCATTTTGTAGTATTTTCTCTGTTTTATTCATGCAAAAGTAAGTAAGTGCTAAAAAGAAAAGAATTTACTTTTCATGTAAAAGTAGATTCTTTTAGCATTTAGTAAATACTTTCCAGTAAAGGTTTTTACTTCCTTTTATTCATATGGATGGTAGTAAACACTTGAAATTTTCAAGTAAAAGAAAATACTAGTTTTTATTCATACGACCCAATGTCTTGTCCAACAAGTTTCTTACGTTGTTGTGTGTTGAACAGTGGAAAAAAGAATGGCGGCCATCTTAAAAATACAAAATAAAAGCCCCTCCTGCTTCCCTTTTTCCAGGAACTTGGACACTAAATAAAACATTTTTATTTTTTAACTCGGCCTTATTCACTGCCTCCTGGGTGGTAAATGTTGCACTTTTAGTTTTAATTATCAAATCTTGGCAGATATAGGAATATTCTATTATGCCTAAATGTAATACCAACAGATGTAGACACACACTTGACCCAAGTGACTCGAGACTCGGATTCAACCCAAGTGACTAGAGACTCGAACAAGACCCAAGCGACTCGAGACTCAACCCGGATTCAACCCAGGTTGACTTGACGACAACATTGCGGAGTCTACTCTTAACCGAATTAACATGTAGAATAATCGACTGCAATAAAGGCTGACTTGCTGAAAAAACACATTTTTAAATGAAGAATGTCATGGGAAAGAAATTAGTACCCAAAAACAATTCAATTGTAGCAATTGATCATATCATTGTTGTTGGGGGAACCCAACAAAACCTTGTTTTCTAACCAAAACGTTGGTACTGGTGCTCGATCCGTTATATGATAACATTGAAAAGCAATTTTATGTATGTATTCCAATGCAGATTATTCTTCCTGCGTTGACATAACCGCTCCAGATTTTTGGCAATACCTCAAAACCGCTACCACCTTTTGAAATGAATTTTTCACAGGTTAGTTTATCTATAGGTTTGAAACAAACAGTAGGCTCCAATTACCCAAAGAGTACGATGTCTTTAAATCTTTGCCTTGTAACTCATATAAATCATGAAATTCTGTATTAAAGACTCATTTTTTTCAGTTTTAACCATTTCAAATTATTGTGGAAACCACTGCAGATACAAATTTTGTGAATACTCGGCTCCCTCTTCCATTTTTAAGAATGATTTTGTATCCATAATTGTATGAGATCTAACGGTGAGCCTTATGTTTGTTTATGTGAATGTGATTTGTGATGCGATCAAGCTAAATGAGTCGTTTGTCGGAAATATCAGTATTAGTCCATGAGCCAGGTGCTGAAATTCAACATGATTGGTACCACCTCGCGGGACTAATTCTAATATCACTTTTCTTGTTGCAAATAATCCATAACTTACCATAAATTATAATAGCCTGTCCAAAAAATTAGATTTCTATCAGTTTTCGAAAGATTTTCACCGTAAAATCTGAAACCTCTTAGCCTCTTCTGTTATTGTTAAGTCAACGGCTGTTTAAATAGTAACATTTTTTAAGCCCATGTGTTTGCATGGAGAGAGAATAATTTGAGTGTGCATACTCAAACAGCCGTTGTATTTATCACTTTGCTGCCTGTCATTAAAAACAGAGCGGCAGCCATCTTGTTTTTCGCCTTGGCGACAAAATGTCAACAGTTTACAGTTGATTTTAGACCTTTATGAGTAAACAATCAATGTGTGTATATATTTATATAGAGTAGAGGTAAGCTGTGTTGTTGTTTGTTGATGAAAAGGAGGGAAAAAGTGCAAACTGAGTAAAAAAAAACAGTAAGAACGTGCCGTGAATGTGATGCCCCGTTCGCCCATTATGCTGACCGAGGACAACACGGGTGCAGCGGTCGGTGACGATCTAGATCAATTCTGTTCACATTTTGAAGTATAATTGTAGCCTGGATTTCAGAAATGTAATGCACAGAAAATTTGTAAATTTCATTTATTGTGAATGACAGAAAAAATAACAGAAAAAGGCCGACACAAGAGCAGTTTTGGTCGGTCCGCCGTGGAGGACATGCAACGCATTGGACCTGAATATTATTTTATTTTATTTTGTATTGTTATTTTTGGAGGGCCTATTTCTTGATTTTAATTTTGCGACGCTGTTTTTTAAAATTATATAACATGTTTGCTTTTCCAATTGATAGTTACTGTTGCTTAACCCTTGACACTGTGATCATTGAGGAAGGACATTTTTAAATGGCCGAGAAAAAAAAGTGCTGCACTGCTCATCTGCTCGTCACTTTCTTGTTCTCGTTTTCCCAGTCCTTAGGATTCGATTCCCTCTAAAATAAAATCTACTGGTGTTTTTAGCCTTCACTATTTTACTTAATTACTTAGAAATCATCTACCGGCTATGGGTGGCTCCCCTGACCAGAAATTAGTGAGGGGTTGCATGCGGGGAACTTGTTTTTCTTTCCTTCTTCCAGGCATCTCTTATACTACTACGTAAACATGTTTTCCAAAGTAAGCAAGTCATCTCGAAAAAACCTCTGCAAGAGCCGCCTCCTCTTCAAGCCATTATCAACACATCCAGTGCCCGTTCCCGATTCAAGTCCGAACAAGACCAAGAACCAAGACCCAAGACACCTTCCTTCGATACCGTTTGTGATGCGCTCGACCGAACAAACCACCAATATGCTATTACCAAACCACATTCATCACTCTTCTGGAACTCATAATTGGAAGAAACTGTTTCCATTTTGGAAACAAATATTTCCTACAGAAAGTCGGTTGTGCCATGGGCTCCACAGCCAGCCCAGAAATATGTGACATAACCCTCCATGATCCCGAAAATCAAATCCTCAAACAAGCTGAACACATTCTTACTTGGTGGCGATATAGAGATGATATTCTCATACTCTATGATAGCAACATGGAAGATTTCAAAAACCTGGTAAACACCATGAATCTAATGCACCCAACCCTCAAATTCACATTTGAGGCGTCAAACTGCTCAATCAATTATCTTGACCTAACAATATTCAAAGGTAAAAGGTTCAAAGAAACAGGTATTCTAGACACCAAAGTCTATACCAAACCCACTGAAACCTACCAATACCTACACAAATCCTCTTCTCATCCAAAACACGTGTTCAACGCATTCATCTACGGAGAAACTCTCCGCTATGCAAGAAACACAAACAACGAAGAAGATTTCACAAACAAAGTCGAGACTTTCACAAAAAACCTCATAACAAGAGGATATACCCATGATGAAGTGTACACACAGATACAAAAAGTATCACATCATCAGCGGACAAATATGATTCATAACAAACCGGAAACAAAACCATTTTCCAAAACACCTCTCGTCTTCACGACAACCTACAACCTGGCTCTATTCCACAAGGATATATCACGGGCAATTAACAAATTTTGGCCTCTCATACAAAGCAATGTTACACTCTCGGAAATATTCCCGAACCCCCCCTTCATTGCTTTCAAAAAAGACAAAAATATACGGGAGATGATCGTCAGAGCAAAACTACCACCAGATCCAACTGAATCTGAAAACAGCCCTGATCGACAACACTCCACCACAAATAATTCATATGAATTACATGAAACACTAGAGGATTTAATTGCTTTACTCTAAACAATCCAACAACGAATACACGCTCTGTTACTCAAAAACACAGACATACACACGGCTATGTCCATACTTCCCAAAACTTTTGTTGCATTCTACATCTTACTAAGATGTACAAAGAGATTACCCGATTCCCTGAATCGATCTACATGCAACTGATGAGGAAACAAACATGATTTCCGAAAGCTAGCTATTGCTACCCAAAAGATCTGAAATAATATCTTTTATCTCGAAAAAAACCTGTTCACCACTGACCAACACGGTCATAAAAGTTACTCATTTCGGTCATACTATTTCCCCACCACACCCCCGTTAAAATAACACCCGTGGGAAATAGTCCAGCACAGTTCTCATATTTGAATTTGTATTATCCCAAATACAACATTCAAATTTGCAATAAGTCAACAGATACAGCGCCACTGGATGGGATAGCACCAACATTTATTATCCCACCCTTCTCTAAACTTTACAAACAACATTTATAAACCAAAGGCAATGTTATATAACGTACAACAAAGGCATTTTTTTACAACGTGATACTTAAACCAATTAATTCCTCTTGATCACTGTTAAGGAAAGTACATCAGCAATTATTGACAAAAAGAAACGTTGTTGACAGGCAGCATGCTTGCCATGTGACAAATACAACAACTGTTTGAGTATGCACACTCAAATATTCACTCTCCATGCAAGCACATGGGCTTAACAAATTTATACTATCTAAACGGCCGTTGACTTATCAATAACGAAAGAGCCTAAGAGGTTTCAGATTTTACGGTGAAAATCTTTCGAAAACTGGTAGAAATCTAATTTTTTGGAAAGGCTATCATAGTTTATAATAAGTTATGGATTATTTGCAACAAGAAAAGTGATATTAGAATTAGTCCCTTGAGTTGGTATCGGCAAGTGGGGCTGGCTCATGGACTATATGGAGAAACAAGCCAAAACAAGCCAACAGGGGTGAAATTTTCAAAAATAGTTGTTTTTGTAAATTTAAATGCCAAAACATACCTTAGTTTATATTGGCAACTTCCTTCCTGATAAATAACATCAAAAAGGGGTTAAAATTAGCATTGAAAGAAAATGTGCTGATGTAGTTTCAATAAACAAATCGACTTTAAACCCCCTTTTCTCAGTTTCATTCTCTCGTATCTCTTGGTGTTTCTACTTTAACAGGATTAAAGCATAGATTATGCTCTTTTCAAATGTATTTAAACAAAATGAAAAATGACCTGGGGTCGATTTCACAAAGAGTTAGGCCTCGTCTTATCTCGAGAAGGATGCGTTTTGCTGGCCACTGCTACAGGAGCAAAGACGAACCAGTATCCAATATTGTTCTGTGGACCCCTAAGCATGGGAGGATGAAACCTAGTAGACCTGCACTGACGTTCACTGACATTCTTAAAATGGACACGGGTCTGGAATCAGCAGATTTGAAGTCGGCAATGGGGGACAGAAAGGCATGGGGAACCATCGTGATTCAAGGACCTCACTCGACTTAACAACAAGATGAGTAAATCCTCCTAACTCGAGACGCGTCCTAGGAATGGTTTCACAAAGATAGGAAGGGTTTAACGTGTCTTAATTACCTTTGAAACGGCCCAGAACCCATCCTAACTTAGGATCGGTACGTTGCATTAGTGTTTATGTGAAACAAGTATAAAATAGCTGTTGAACTAGCGAATTCAGCCTCGTCTGAAAACTTGTTTGTGGTTTTAAATTGTTTTGACTCGTCCTGCTTAAGACGGGTTTTGTGAAATCGATCCTAGGACCGATCCTAGCTAGGAATGAATAGCTACATGTAGGATCGATCTTACACCTGGGACTTGTCCTAAATCCTAGGATTGGTCCTAAGTTAGGAAGGGTTTTGTGAAATCAACTCATTTTGCTTGATCGCATCACATTTTTAATTGAATGTACTACAAAATCATATGTATTAACTCACGTTGCAGCATTTCTGTCTATGGGCTCGCGTTATCCTGCTTTGGTGGTGCAGGGGTCTTTGATACTGTTGGAATATTTCTGTAGATCTGATGATTTGTCCATGTGGTCTTGCCAGGGAATGTTTAATGCTGTACGTACAGTGTAGCAGCCTTGTGTACGCACCATCCAGTCTATTGGCTAGGGTGTTAGTGAGGGTCCAGCACTCAGCACCATACAGCAACACACTTTCAACAGCTGCTCTAAAGAACTGGAAGTTAAGCTGACGACTGTAAAATAGATTTCTTTATTGATGACTCTAAGATAGCAGTGTAAATCATGGATGTCCAAGAAACACAACATGGCACCTGAAAAGAAACAAAGAGGACAAACAGTTTTTAAGAATACATATTTAGTTTCAAGAAATTCCTATATGGTACTTTAAAATAATTTTCAAATCAAGCATAAAAGTTTACATTCAACTTATGTGTGGAAGATGAGCATAAAAATTGGAAGTTGAAATAATTTCATTGCACATTTTCTATTGATAAATTCAACAGCACATGTTTTGGCCATTATTCCTGAATGAGCTTGTGACAGTTCATCACTTGGCACACTATTGAAATGCTCATAATTTATATTTTGTTACAAGTAAGATTATCTGCCGTGGAGGTAAAAACAAAAACATTGTCTGTGTGTAACAACAAAAATAGTTTTTAAAATATTGAAAATACTACATTAAAGCTCTTAAAATGAAACTTTTTATTCAGGTAACTTCTAATTTCAAAAGTCCAGATTTCCAATGGGAAGGCAAAGTCACCAGGAGTGGGGGTGGGGAAGCATGCGCCCCAATCCCCCTCGCCCCCACCCCTGCCTGCTTGTTGATGTTTTGTTGCTTTTAACAGTCAACTCAAATCCAATACTTCGATTGCATCGAGTTGCTGAGCAGGGCCCAATTTCACAGAACTGCTTAAGTACAAAAAGTAGCTGAGCACAACAAAATAATGCTTACCAGAATAAGGTTACCAGCCAAACTACCATGTCACATGTAAAATATGTGACTGGTATCCTGCTCATTTCTGCTAAGCAAAACAAGTTTAAGCAATATTTTCTGCTTAAGCAGCTCTATGAAATTGGGCCCTGGTTACAAGGCCAAACATTTACAGTAAGTCCCTAGCAAACTTCAATGTATATATTGGTGCATTTAGCAGGCTTTCTGCAGTCTGTCATGTCTGTATGCCCAGTGTCGATGCTGGCATACATGTAGTCCTACTTCTAAAACATTCCACTTTTGCTAAAGTCCTCTGATTACATTGCGCTGCATTTACATTTGTATGTAGTGGGGTTTTCATTTCAACTGTGTTGCATTTTCATGCATTCAGTATTATAGAAAAACCAATCATTTAGTTACACATTTACATGTATTCTTGTGAAAGTGAGCTACAGCAGGGTTTTTAATACTGAACAAACTATTCAATAAAACCACTGTAAACAAGTTCAATGTCTTGTCCAACAAGTTTCTTACGTTGTTGTGTGTTGAACAGTGGAAAAAAGAATGGCGGCCATCTTAAAAATACAAAATAAAAGCCCCTCCTGCTTCCCTTTTTTCAGGAACTTGGACACTAAATAAAACATTTTTTTTTTGTTAACTCGGCCTTATTCACTGCCTCCTGGAGGGTAAATGTTGCACTTTTAGTTTTAATTATCAAATCTTGGCAGATATAGGAATATTTTATTATGCCTAAATGTAATACCAACAGATGTAGACACACACTTGACCCAAGTGACTCGAGACTCGGATTCAACCCAAGTGACTAGAGACTCAAACAAGACCCAAGTGACTCGAGACTTAACCCGGATTCGACCCAGGTTGACTTGACAACAACATTGCAGAGTCTACTCTTAACCGAATTAACATGTAAAATAATCAACTGCAATAAAGGCCGACTTGCTGAAAAAACACATTTTTAAATGAAGAATGTCATGGGAAAGAAATTGGTATCCAAAAACAATTCAATTGTAGCAATTGATCATATCATTGTTGTTGGGGGAACCCAACAAAACCTTGTTTTCTAACCAAAACGTTGGTACTGGTGCTCGATCCCGTTATATGATAACATTGAAAAGCAATTTTTTAAACATAATTATGAGAACGTGTACGACTTCGAAAACGAGCAAGTTGTCAAGATTGTTGAGATATTTTGAAAAGTTCACTCTCGAAAATCATTTGATTTTCCCCAAAACTTGTGATGTTTTAAAAAAAATTCCAGCAGTCCGGGTATCTAGTACAGTAGCATTCAATTGGTAAGTTTCATGATCGAGAACTGGGCGGAGAAAATATTTTAGAGGGCAAAACAATAAGATTGCAATGGTGCTGGGGCCAAGGATACAAAGTGGATTGGCCCAATTTATGGGGCTACTCCTGAAAGTACTTGGGCGTAGGGAGTCCAGCGTATTGGCACTATTTAGTATTGATGGGGCTAGAATTATAATTATATAGCCAACGGCAACTGTCAACCTAAAAAACAAACATCGATCTGTCCCACATCACACACAAAACAAAAACAAAGTCAATGACTAAAACAGTCCATTTTGAGTTATTGTCCCGGCTATATATTGTAATATTTGTTTTATTGTATGAGGTATTGGTAAGGAAAGAGATTCTACAATACTGTGGCGAAAATCACCATGTGTAATTAAGAGACAACTATTTATTTCAATGTTTCATTTCTAATTGTTGCAGTAACATTTTTGCAGGCCCATGTGCCGTTCTTATTCTTAGGCTGTGCCATGTTGTGCTGTTGAGTATTCTTTATGAGGCACACACATGACGCAGACTCAGAGTACGGGCGCACGCCAGCTGAAGGGGAGCAAGCTACCGTAGAAAGGTGTTTGTGATTGGTCAATAATTTAGTGCGCTTTGATCACTGTGTATGTAACAGAAGTGCGTGTTGCGCATACGCACTTCTGACGGCTATAAATACAGCTGCAAACTCATTTCTCGGGGACTTTTCTTGGAGCTGTCCTCACCACAAGACCAAAGACACAAAGACCATTCTATTAAACACGTAATGCCTATAACAATAGGGTTGAAGTCCACGCTACCAATACCAATATAGGCCCGTAATAAATTATACTCATACATGTACCATTAGTTTCAACATTAGTGAATTAACATTCAAGTAAATGTTGTATGAATAAGGAGTTGGAGACAATAAATTAATACAGATCTTTGGTTGACAGCAACCCTCTGTTTTCAACATGTCTGATTATGTCGGGTAGATAAGGTTTTTCCCCCATAACATTTCCCCCTGGAATTTCATCGGACGATACCGGCTCCTCTCCCCTTAGGCACAAGCAAAGGCGGGGTCGGAATTGTTACAATACGTTTACAACACAATAATACCGCGCCGAAACGCTTTAAAGTTACCCAAGTCGTGGAAGATTGTTGTTGTATACGGAATCGTGACGTTATCATCTAGCCCACCTTGTTGAGCTGTAATGGCTCTCTTTTAACATCGGTCTTATAACACTCACCATTACAGCCCACCATCCATACATGTCTAAAACGCGTGGTTTTAAAGTACGAGCAAGTCGTACCTCTTTGATCGCAAATTTCTCCCACTTATAAACATCACATACTGCTCCAACCTACCTCACTTTGTTCCTTACAGTACATCTGGCGAATTTTTATGACATATTCCAGGGCTCACCAAATGATGCTTTTGTCCAGATATGATGATTTGAAAATGGCCAAAAAAAAATTGTATACAAAAATTACATTGAAGTTCGTCTCGCAACGGGGCCGCCATCTTACTTCTGATTCACTGCCTGTTGATCGTGAGAAAGTCAGGACGCCCGGCTGATCATGAATATGCATGAGCGAGGAACGCGCAACAGCAATTTGTATTTTTTTAGCTACCTACTGTAGCCTACAGCATGCGCCGCGCGACGTCACCTTATTCATGACTTGCCATGCACGCGCGCACACATCTGCACATCGAGCTCCGAAGTAAAGTACTACCATTGATCTAATAATAATAGAGATCAATGAGTACTACAGCTTCCCATGACGTCATCTGATGCATATTCATGATACGCCATACACACACGCACGGACAGATCAGCCGGGTGCCCTGACTTCTCACGATCAGCAGGCAGTGAATCATACGTAAGATGGCGGCCCGTTGCGAGACGAACTTCAATGTAATTTTTGTACACAATTTTTTTTTGCCATATTCAAATCATCATATCTGGACAAAGGCATCATTTGGTGAGCCCTGGAATGTCATAAAAATTCACCAGATGTAAGGAACAAAGTGAGGTAGGTTGGAGAAGTATGTGATGTTTATAAGTGGAAGAAATTTGCGAAGGCCATATAAAAAAAAAATTGTTGATCGTCCCCACCCGACCCTACAAAACCCCCCCCCCCCCCGACCCCATTTTTGGGGGGTTTTTTTTAAATCATAAAAACGGTATTTTGTATGATCTTTTCAGTCAAATTTGGCTCCCAGATTTTTCAGCTGATATTTTTTCAAAATCCATAGGTCGGAAATAGATGATTCAAGAAAGATTATTCATGCTGGCAAAACAAGAAAAATTCTTCAAATATTTACTTAGGCTGCGTTTTAGTTTTTTGAAAATGTTTACAGAAAAAGTCATCTAGGATTTGAAAGGGTTTAACAAAACAATTAAAAACATCAAAATCACACAAACCCTTTGTTTTATAGTGATTATGATGATATCTTTATTCTTTATTTAATATTTTGCCATGCCAAAAAAAAAAAAAAAAAAAAACGCCCTCCCTCCCCCACTTCCCATAAAAAAGGACGATCAACAATTTTTTATTTTTATGTGGCCTAAGACCGATGTTAAAAAGAGAGCCATTACAGCCCAACAAGGTGGGCTACGTTATCATCATACATGACATTCAATCAATCAATGACACAAAAAATGTAGCTATGTTATAGTAAAAATTTCTTTTTATCAAATATATTAAAATTTTACATTAAATTAAAGGTCTCCTCAGGAGAAATTCAATGGTGCAAACCCCACTGTCATGGGTGCTTTCGTCAATGAGTTATGCCTTCCAAAAGACAACAAACAAGCGGCACCCTTCTGGCCGCCGACTGAGGTACAGAGATTGTTAAAGGCATCGTACACGTTTGGTAATTACTCAAAATATATATTAGCATGAAAACTGACTTGGTAACAAGTAACAGAGAGCTGTTGATAGTATAAAACATTGTGAGAAACGACTCCCTCTGAAGTAACGTAGTTTTTGAGAAAGAGGTAATTTCTCACTAAAATAATAAAAGACTTCTAGCTAGAAGCCTTTTATTCCTATCTGAAAGCACACAAATTTGTACAACAAGGGTGTTTTTTCTTCCATCATTTTCTTGCAACTTCGATGACGAATTGAGTCCAAATTTTCACAGGCTTGTTATATTATGCATATGTTGGAATACACCAAGTGAGAACACTGGTCTTTGACAATTACCAAACGTGTACGATGCCTCTAAACCACCCACACTACTAAACCAGCCCTATCCCTAACGCGCACTCAAAGGTTTAAAAGTGAGATTTTACCGAGTACTTGGTTTAATTAAAACCTCCGTAAATTGCATGCGCGACCTCGCGCTGGAACAAAATCCAACTTTTCATACTCAAAATTGGACAAGGATTAAACTGATATAGGTTTGACAGCATACCCGACCCTCGCTGAATGTATACATTCCTTTTAAAATAGGAAATTTAGTCAAAATTTGGCCCAAAATGGTAAAAAATACATAAAAACCTTATTTCTTCACCGATTGAGATGGGGAAAAAAGCACCGTAAACTTCCTAATCCTCTTTCTATAGATGGCGTTATTTTGGGGTTAGAAGTCAAGAGAGGGCGGTATTTATTGAAAAACAGCAGAGCCGTATATTGAGAGAGTTGCGACAACTTGCGATTAAAAGCCATTTTGTCTAAAAAAAAATGCATCGGTGAATACAGGGTGCCAGACTAGTCTGCCCATTGGGTTGTGCTGCATTTGGAACAAAATGGCGTCCAGCAACCACGTGACCGGAGAAAGTTGGTCCCTCCATGTCGCAACTCTCTCAATACATCCTATACACAGCTCTGAAAAACGGTGACCAAATTTTTCTTTCAAAAAAGTTCAAAAATGGTTGCGCTCGCGGTAGTCGCGTCGATGACCATGCTCTGAATCTTTTTGATGCTTGAAAAAGTGAGGTAAATTTGTGCCTTTTTTCAAAAGGATTATGAAAGAAGAGAGTTTTATTGACCTACAGGAGTAATTTGAAGCTCAGACAGCATGTTAGGTCGAAGTAACATTAATTTGAAAAAACCTCTTTTTTGTGTGCGGCCAGAATAGGAAATGTCAATATCGCGCGACCTATAACATAGCTAAAAAATGTCCCAGACACAAACATTTCCACCGAGTTTTTCCAATAAACATGTCGAAATTCAAAAAACAACAATTGGTCACTTACGATAACTGAGCTACGTCGGTTGTCTTCGCTGTATTTTGAAGTGTTAAAACGTTGCTTTTGCAGAGGAAAATCCCTTCGAAATGGAGTGCGAAATGTGGTAGACATTACTTACATGGAAAAACGCCAATGGCGAAAAAAACCTTACTGTGCATGCGCACCGTGCCGTATTTTCACACGGTGCCGTGCGGCTCGTGAGAAAAACACGCACGTGAACTTCAAAGACGCCGCCATCAGAAACTGAATGCAATCTTTGACCGTCAAAAAAAAGAGTTAGCACCTGTTCTATGTTATGCGCCTTGCCTAACAAAATGAATGGGCTTTCCCGAATCACAAGACGCATGACATCGCTCTTGTTTACAAAAATTGCGCCCTCATCCAGCTGCAACGGCGAGCGCCCTCAATAGACTATGATGAAATTGTAAACATAAACATGGATACGCCTAGTGAACCATGTGGGCGGTGCACCATACCAGAGCTCGTTGACAGAACTTGTGGTTTCTACAAAATATGGCTTTCTAACTCCATGCCTTCGTCACAGCCATAAATTTAGCAGATTACTGGTCTTCTATTGTGATAAAGTTAAGTAATTAAATCGCCATCGCTAGAGTAAACGTTAGCGGCGGGACTCGGCCAAACTCCCAATTCGTTGTACACATTACAGGAGTCAAACCGTCAGTCAGATGGAGTAAGTATCGCCCCATAAATAGTGCCAAACAAAGTGGAGTGACACTTTTTTATGGGGCTAGATTAATTACTTCTGTCAATGTACTGTTAGTGTCAGTCAGTGGGTTAGAATACCTGGATTTACTACCTGGATGAGACTAAAAAAATTAGAGCTAACGCTTGCCTAGAACCAGTAACTGGGGCGCTGTACTCCTTTTTTGAAATTTTGACATCATCGGTCAGACTACTACTAGCGCCCCAGGGAGCGCTTGTATTTTCCCAAAGCACTGGCGATCCCACATGACTACGCGGTTGAGCAACGGCACCCGTTGATTAGACGGTACGTGCCTTGCCTCTACCGTAACCGTGGTCATCACTGTAAGGCAGGGCACTCGTGTGGGATCGCCAGTGCTTTGGGAAAATACAAGCGCTCCCTGGGGCGCTAGTACGACCGATGATGTCAAAATTTTAAAAAAGGAGTAGCGCCCCAGTTACTGGGTCTAACGCTTGCCCCTCTTGACTTGAAAACTGTAGTGTTAGATAAATTTATTTAATATCTTGACTTTCTAACATAATTCCTGGGGATCACATTCACTGTTTACGCTTTTATTTTTGATTGGGAAAAGCCTAATAAAGTGATAATTTTGCCTATGACATTTGTCATATAAACTGGTAAACACGGGCATGCAAGGGAGACTTCAAAAAAGCACATTCCTTAGCCCAGGTTTGACTCCTCCATTGCATACAACAGTGGCACTGACGCCCCGGGCTACATTCCTTCCAGGCTAGCTGTAGCATTGGATGCATGGGTTCCTTACAGCTGGTATTGTGTGGAAACCCTAGTCCAAGTACTGGACCCAACAACGCTTTATTGTAAACATTTGATTGAAGTATGGTAGGGCGCAAGTGAATGCTCATGTGTTTGTTGGTACCACCTTACAAATGCCCTACAAGATTCACAACCCCAAACAGGGAGTGACAAAGAACTGCTCCAAAATCCATCAAAGACCTCTCTATAAAATACTTTAAACTCACCTGAGGTACACGGGAGATGTTGCCGCTTAATATGGTGGTACGGTTGTGTCAGATACATTTCTCCAAAAAAAGGAAAATTTTGGCAACAAATCTGAACCAATGTCCAAATTGTGCAAATTTCTGTTGTGCATCGATGTTTGTGGAGCGCATTCTTAGGATTTGCACAGTCTGTAGTGTCAGCCTGCAGCATCAATTTGTACACGTGGGAAGCAGCAGCCACGAACCACTCTGCATGGCAACAAGCAACACTGCAGGGAATCTAACCAGGGCCCAATTTCATAGAGCTGCTTAAGCACAAAAAGTAGCTAAGCGCAACAAAATTATGCTTACCAGAACAGGGTTACCAGCCAAAATATCATGTCACATGTACATGACTGGTATCCTGCTCATTTCTGCTAAGGTGAAAATTGTTAAGCAATATTTTCTGCTTAAGCAGCTCGATGAAATTGGGCCCTGATAATAGAGAATCGACTGCAGGAAGAGAGAGCTGTGCAGCCAGCAAAGGTCAAACAGAGCAGACCCCATTGATGCACCCCCCCCCCCCGGTCAGGGTCCAATTTCATGAAGTTGTTTAGCAGATAATTGTGCTTAGCAAAGAAACCAGCCAATATACCATGCAATGTAAATTGTTGTGACTGGTTCCCTGCTATTTTGGCTTAGCATAAACATTTGCTAAGCACCATTTCCTGCTTAAAAGCTTTATGAAATTGGGCCCAGGTCAGCTGCCCTGTTGCTACTGTGAGAGGATCTGCCTTCACCACATCAACCTGTTCTCCCATGAAAGGAACTGTCCGTTACATCATACTCAACTTAAGTGACAGCCAGAGAGAGAGAGAGAGAGAGAGAGAGAGTTCTTTTAAAATATGGAATTATTGGCAGATCTTACTTAAAGGTACTGGACACATTTTGTAATTGTCAAAGACCAGTGTTCTCACTTGGTGTATCCCAACATAGGCACACAATAACAAACCTATGAAAATTTGGTCATCAAAGTTGCAGAAAACTAATGAAAGAAAAAACACCGTTGTTGCACAAACTTGTGTGCTTTCAGATGCCTGAGAAAGGCTTTAGGCCTGAAGTCTTTCTCAGATTCGAATATTTTAGTGAGAAATTACCTCTTTCTCAAAAACTATGTTACTTCAGAGGGAGTAGTTTCTCACAATGTTTTACACTATCAACAGCTCTCTGTGTGTGTGCTTTCAGATGCCTGAGAAAGGCTTTAGGCCTGAATTCTTTCTCAGATTCGAATATTTTAGTGAGAAATTACCTCTTTCTCAAAAACTATGTTACTTCAGAGGGAGTAGTTTCTCACAATGTTTTACACTATCAACAGCTCTCTGTGTGCTTTCAGATGCCTGAGAAAGGCTTTAGGCCTGAATTCTTTCTCAGATTCGAATATTTTAGTGAGAAATTACCTCTTTCTCAAAAACTATGTTACTTCAGAGGGAGTAGTTTCTCACAATGTTTTACACTATCAACAGCTCTCTGTTGCTTGTTACCAAGTAACTTTTTATGCTAATATATATTTTGAGTAAGTACCAAACGTGTCCAAGTGCCTTAAATCACTGTAGCTTGCAAGCCTGAGGAAACCTGTAAACAAGGGTACTTGCTATGTGAACCAGAAACACCACGGTTAACCCTTACTCTTCCATGATAAGTGTTCTGGGATTCTTTTACGTGCACTACCAATGCTAGTACATGGGACCTACGGCTTAATGTCCCATCCGAAGGACAAAGCAATTATGGTAAAGTATCTTGCTCAAGGACACAAGTGTCATGACCGGGACTCGAACCCACACTCTGCTAATCAGACACACCATAGCTTGAGTCCGGTGCTCTTAACCGCTCGGCCACGACACGCTTCTTTAAAGAAAATTTGATTGCTCAAGAAGGTTTTAAGAAATCCTGAAATCAGGACTAATCCTGAGAAAGCACATACTTGTATACTTCTAGTAGTGTTCCCCTTTCATGGTAAAAAACATGATTTGTACACAGTTAAAAGTTTTCCTTGTATAGCGCATAGCAAATCATCATTTGCTACTCAATATTAGCATTCAGTGTGCACAAAAACTGTTCAGTTTAAATATTTTGCTATGCACAGAAGTGCTGGATCAAACCGTTCCCTGATAGCGGTATGGTGTTCTACCTTTGTGTGACTCAACATGCAAAAAAAAAAAACCCAAAACCTGAAAAATTTGGCTCAACATATCATAAAAGTCACAGGTATTTAGGTGAAAAGTCATTTCAGTTTTGCAGGCGAACTTTGTGCTGTGCAGTGCAGTGCTCTCACTATAATGTGTGTGATTCAATATACATTCAACATACACACAAAAACATTGTGAAAACTTGGGCTCATCTATCTTCGGAGTCACAGGAAAATTGTGAAACATCTAATTGTCAGTTTTGGGGGAACTTTGTGATATGTAATGGAATGTTTTGAATGTTGCAATCAAAATTAAGCAACAGCTTCATTCTGGACTTTGACAGTATTTCAAACAGAAATAGTTCTCTGTAGGATTATTACTGGTGAGAACTTTATAACCAGTGAGTTTTCAGAATGAAACTAATTTGTTTATTTTGTATTAAACAAATATATCTCAAACAATCCTTCCATTTGTCTTTTCAGACAAAGACCATGGTTGGTAATTATGAACACAAAAACAATGGTCGATGTTTTTGAAACTAACTTATTTTTCAAGAAATTATCACAGGTACCGATTATCTGGAGAAATATTTCCATCAGAAACATTGCTTTTTTGTTTTTGTCAATAGTAGTTGAGTTATTTGCATTAAAATGTTATACTTACAGAGAGTTGAGACCTTTAACGTTCCTAATTCAAATGATTGGATAAATAAATGAATAAAAGTTAGAAGACAAAATAAAAGAAAACCAAAGGTTGAATCAAAAATATCTAAGAACGAATATCTTTTTGATTTTTATTTGTTTTAAAAAGTTTAAAAATCAATAATGCAGCATAATTGTCAATATAAAACATTGGATAATAATGTTGATGAATCAAAAATAACTAGAACAAATATCTTTCTGTATTAATTTGTTTTAAAGAGTATAAAAATTAATAACGCAGAACGGATATTCAATATAAAACATTGGATAATAAGATTTAAATCAAAAATAGCTAAGAATATTTTTTAAATTTCTTTTAAGGCATCGTACACGTTTGGTAATGACTCTGATAATTATTGGCAATAAAAACTTACTTGGTAATAAGTACAGCAGCTTTGGATAGTATAATGCATTTTGAGAAACTTTGAAGTAATGGAAAAATGTATCACTTTTCATCCCCATAAACATTTGAAACTGAGAGGCATTACGCGTAAAGCTCATCAGAGTGTGTATTCCAATGCAGATTATTCTTCTGCTCCAGATTTTCGGCAATATCTCAAAAATGCTACCACCTTTTGAAATGAAATTTTTGCAGGTTAGTTTTATGGTATATATCTACAACTATATAGGTTCAAAACACAGTAGGCTCCAATTACCAAATGTGTATGATGCCTTTAAAGAGTATAAAAATCAATATTGCAGAACGGATAGTCAATATAAAATAACAGCAGTTTTGGTCGAGTTTGATGGATGCTGTATACTTTACAGCCAAACCACCCACATGTATGGCCTTTTCTTTTCTTTGCAAGCACTGAATGGGTGAACTCGAGTATCACAAAATGGATAACTGCCTTACTGGGTTGGCACAAATCTTTCCTTTTTTTAGTAAAACATCTAAAAACACTTTGAATGAATGAGATGTGTAAATTTTGTTTTGGTTAGCACATTGATAGATAAACCATAACACAAAAAACAAATACTAGAAAGATACACTTACCAGTGTGGTAACATGCAATAGAACAAAGGCACTTCAAGATAAAAAGTAGATTTACAAACGTCATTAGGAAATACAAAATAAGAATTAACAAAATGGCACTTTATAACATAAATGTTGCTCCCAACAAAACAAGCCAGTTGAAAATGTTGATTTATAGAAACTCTACATCTCCCTGATTCCATGAATACAAAATTAGGAAAGCAGGTCTTGGGCTCTGGCTGATGAAGATGAAGCCCACTGAACCTCCAGGGTGTTACATTTCAGAGGATTTACAGACTCTCTACATCACCATGAATTAAAGAACTACAAATGTTCAGTTAGTTGGACTGTGTCTTCCATGGTGTAGAGGATGAAACCCACTGAACCTACTGGGTGTTACATTTCAGAGGATTTACAGACTCTCTACATCACCATGAATTAAAGAACTACAAATGTTAAGTTAGTTGGACTGGGTCTCCATGGTGTAGAGGATGAAGCCCACTGAACCAGTGTTACATTTCAGAGGATTTACAGACTCTCCACATCACCATGAATTAAAGAACTACAAATGTTAAGTTAGTTGGACTGGGTCTCCATGGTGTAGAGGATGAAGCCCACTGAACCAGTGTTACATTTCAGAGGATTTACAGACTCTCTACATCACCATGAATTAAAGAACTACAAATGTTAAGTTAGTTGGACTGGGTTTCCATGGTGTAGAGGATGAAGCCCACTGAACCAGTGTTACATTTCAAAGGATTTACAGACTCTCCACATCACCATGAATTGAAGAACTACAAATGTTAAGTTAGTTGGACTGTGTCTTCCATGGTGTAGAGGATGAAGCCCACTGAACCAGTGTTACATTTCAGAGGATTTACAGACTTTCTACATCACCATGAATTAAAGAACTACAAAAAAATGTTAAGTTAGTTGGACTGGGTCTCCATGGTGTAGAGGATGAAGCCCACTGAACCTACTGGGTGTTACATTTCAGAGGATTTACAGACTCTCCACATCACCATGAATTAAAGAACTACAAATGTTAAGTTAGTTGGACTGTCTCCCATGGTGTAGAGGATGAAACCCACTGAACCTGTGTGAAATTTCAGAGGATTTACAGACTCTCCACATCACCATGAATTAAAGAACTACAAATGTTAGTAAGTTGGACTGGGTCTCCCATGGTGTAGAGGATGAAACCCAGTGAACCTCCTGGGTGTTACATTTCAGAGGATTTACAGACTCTCTACATCACATGAATGAATAATTAGGGTAGTAGACCTGGGACCCTGGGTCTTCTACTGGTCTAGAAGATGAAACCTCCAGATCCTCTTTTGTATGAGGGCTTAACAAATTGTTCTCATAGCGTCACAAATTAAACATTTCCACTACATTATGAGCTCCACTGTTTTTCCCCCGTGGTAGCAAAACGTGCACTCTTTCCAAGGTCATTTTTGAGGCAAAACAAAACCTCATTCCAACTGGCAAAATCCTATGACATCCAGGGCTGGAAAGTGAAATGGCAGTGTCTGGCATATAAACACGACCCTTCAAATGATTGCAAGGCTCTTTCTTTACATACAGTATGAGAGTTGATAATTTGTATGACTGTTGTATTAGCTGGCAGGTTGCTTCCAAAGAACGGGTGACTTATTTGATCAAATCCGAACCATTGACATCAGCAAGCTCCTCCTAGAGAAATCAGCTCACTCCCCATCAGCAAAGAATGCTTGACGCCTCATAACCTCTGCCTTGCCAAACTTCTTGATGAGTTTCTTTATATCTTGTGGGTTCAAACTTATCAAAGCGTCGTCATCCTCTATGCACCAAATCCCGTCTTCAACGCCTCCAAAATACCGCTGCCCGCATTGTGACACTGTCTAGAAAATCCTGTTCTATCACCCCCATTCTGAAACAACTACATTGGCTCCCTATCTCTCAACGAATCATCTTCAAGCTGATGCTCATTGTCCACAAAGCACTTAATGGCAAGGCTCCCCACTATATTTCTGAACTACTTCAAGTTTACACTCCATCAAGGAATCTTCGATCAAGTTCCATGCTTCTCCTCATTGAACCCAAGTCTCGACACTCATGGGGTAACAGGTCTTTTTCTTCAGCTGCGCCACGCATCTGGAACTCTCTACCGCTTAATCTTAGATCTTGTCTTTGTACCACAAAATTCAAATCTCTTCTCAAAACTCATCTTATGTCACAGGTTTTCAAGGACTAATTTTGTTGTGTCTGTTTTGTCTTTGGTTTTTTACTGCGCCTTGAACACCCAGCAGGGTGGATATGTGCGCATTACAAGTCTTATTATTATTATTATTATTATTAAATCATTTCACCTAAAACAAACGGGACATAAACCATCAGATATTAAGCATTCTTATAAATTAAAGGTAAAAGGTACTTCCTTGGAAGACCCCCCCCCCCCAAAAAAAAATAAATAAACACAAAAAATAAATACAAAAAAATCAGACTTTGTCACCTCAAGGACCACCACCCACCCTCCTACCAACCATCCCCAACATTACAAAAACCTTGAAGCTATTCATAACCAGCTCTCTTCCCTTCTGTTAAACCACCCGTCCTGATATTCTTTTTGTCTGATTCCATTTTAAAATCGGCTTTAATACAGGCGTTTGGTAATGACTCAAAACAAATAATAGCATAAAAACTTACCTTGGTAACAAGCAACGGAGAGCTGTTGATAGTATAAAACATTGTAGGAAACGACTCCCTCTGAAGTAACATAGTTTTTGAGAAAGAGGTAATTTCTCACTAAAATAATAAAAACTTCTAGCAAGAAGTTTTTATTCCTATCTGAAAGCACACAAATTTGTATAACAAGGGTGTTTTTTCTTTCATCATTTTCTTGCAGCTTCGGTGACCAATTGAGCCCAAATTTTCACAGGCTTGTTATATTATGCATATGTTGGGATACACCAAGTGAGAACACTGGTCTTTGACAATTACCAAACGTGTACGATGCCTTTAATGATATGTACAAATGTGTATCACATATATTGTATGCCACCCTCTGTTGACAGTCACAACATGACCCGCCATCTTGGAAACCACATGTATGTCTCCTGTGTCACTTAATTACTAGCTGAGCGTTTATCAAATATTACATGGTGTCAGACGGGATTAAAAACCCTGCAACATAAGAAAAATGGAAGGATTGAAACCCCCGAGTGATTTGAGACTAGACTGCACGAATTTAGCAGAGGAATGGAGAAAATGGAAGCAAAGATTCGAGTTGTATCTGACGGCGAGTGGAATGGAAAAGAAAGCTGGCCGAATACAGTGCAGTTGTTTGCTCCATGTCATAGGTGAGGATGTACTAGAAGTGTTTAATACATTCACCTTTAATGATGACGAGAATAAAGAAAGTCTAGAAACTCTAATGGCAAAATTCTCAGCATACTTTGAGCCAAAGAAAAATGTCACATATGAAAGGCATATTTTCAATACAAGATCACAGCAGCCGAATGAACCGATAGATCAATTTGTAACTGATCTGAGACGGAAAGCCAAATCATGTGAGTTTGGAAAATTGTGCGACAGTCTAATAAAAGACAGAATAGTCGTCGGTATTGCAAGTGACACATTGAGAGGGAGACTGCTGAGAGAAAGAGAATTGACGCTAGTAAAGGCTATAGACATTTGTCATGCAGCAGAAGCTGCTGGAAAACAACTAAAGAGTATAAAGCCACACAGTGAAGGGAAAGACATTCACGCAATGAAAACAAAAAAGCGTCCGTCGTTCAACACGTTCAACAAAACTAAACAGAACAAAGACTGTAAAAGATGCGGAAAAACACATGGATTCAGACAGTGTCCTGCTTATGGAAAGACATGTACAAAGTGTGAAAAAATCATAAGTGCTTCAGTGGTACGGGTGCATACCCTAAAAGCAAAAACAAGAGTCACGAGAAACAGAGAAGACTACATGAAGTTAATGAGCAGTCTGACAGTGAATCATCAGAAAGATGCAGTTCAAACAAATAAGAAAGATTGGACTGTTAATCTGAACATCACAGGCAACATAACAGAGAAAACTGTTAAGTTTAAGCTGGATACAGGAGCACAGTGTAATACCATGCCTGCAGAAATACACCAGCAGCTATGCAACCGTGTCAGAAAATCAAAAGCAAAACTTGTGTCGTACTCCGGACATGAAATAAAAACTACAGGAAAATGTACCATGGTATGTGAGCACAAACACAAATACCATAAATTGGAGTTCCAAGTAATACAGAATAGTGCAACGCCAGTGTTGGGACTTCATTCCTGCGAACAGTTGGGTCTGATAAGAAAAATTGAGACGGTGGAAAACAACTGTCCAGAAATAGTGAATGAGTACACAGATGTGTTTGAGGGCCTTGGAAAACTTCAAGGTGAGCACCACATAAAGCTGAAACAGGATGCTGTACCAGTTGTGCATCCTCAGAGAAAGGTGCCAATTGCAATAAGACCCAAAGTACGACAAGAGCTAAAAAGAATGGAAAGTCTTGGAGTAATCGTAAAAGTTCAAGAACCAAGCCCATGGGTAAGCAGTATGGTTACAGTAATCAAACCAGAAAAAGACAAAGTGAGAATCTGCTTAGACCCAAAACACCTCAATGATGCTATTGAAAGAGAACAATACCCAATGAAAACGATAGAAGAAGTAGTGACAAGTTTGCCTCAAGCGAAAGTTTTCAGCACACTCGATGCCAGTAGTGGGTATTGGCAGCTACAGCTAGATATGGAAAGCTCAAAGCTGTGTACATTTAACAGTCCATTTGGAAGGTACAGATACACTAGATTACCATTCGGTATAAAGTCAGCACCAGAAATCTTCCAAAGAGTCATGACACAGATGTTCGATGACATAGATGGCACTGAAGTCATCATGGACGACATATTAGTATGGGGTGTAGACCAGAAACAACATAATGAACGTCTTGAGAAAGTACTCAAGCCAGCTCAAGAACAGAATTTGAAGCTAAATCCGAAAAAAAAGCAAGTTCGGAGTGAGTGAAGAGAAGTACATTGGACACACACTCACAGCATCAGGACTGAAACCCGATGAGAGGAAAGTCGAAGCAATAAAAGGGATGCACAAGCCAAACGACAAGAAAGAGCTACAGCAATTCCTTGGTATGGTGAATTACCTGGGTAAATTTCTACCAGGGCTCAGCAATGTCACTAAACCACTCAGACAGCTGCTAGAGAAAGATGCAGATTGGCAGTGGCACTCAGAGCATGACGAAAGCTTTGAGAAATTACAGAGCCTAGTGACAAACGCACCAGTGTTACAATACTATGATGTGAAAAAGCCAGTGAAAGTGAGTGTTGATGCATCGAGTAAAGGTGTAGGAGCAGTGTTGTTGCAGGAAGGACATCCTGTAGCATTTGCATCCAAGGCATTCACAGAAACGCAAACAAGATATACACAAATAGAAAAAGAACTTGCAGCTGTGGTTTTTGGTTGCGAGCGGTTTCATCAGTATCTCTTTAGAAGAGAGTTTGAAGTGGAAAATGATCACAAACCGCTCGAGTCCATAATGGAAAAACCACTACATTCAACACCACCGCGACTGCAGAGAATGTTACTCAGCCTACAGAAGTACAGCTTCACCTTGAAATACAAAGAAGGAAAAAAGTTGTTTGTAGCAGACGCGTTGAGCCGAAATCATCTGCCTGATAAGGATGAAGATGATACAGGTATAACAGTTTACATGGTTTCACGACTACCGATGTCAAGTGAAAGACTAGAGGAGTTGATGAAAGAAACCACTAATGACACAACGCTAACAAAGCTAAAGAAAGTCATTCTTGATGGATGGCCAAACGACAAAACGAAGCTCGATCCCCAAGCAAAACCATTTTGGGATTACCATGACAAACTGTTAATTGAAGACGAGCTAGTGTTCAAGAATAATCGAGTTGTGATTCCAGCAAGCTTGAGAAAGCAAATGTTAGCCAAGCTTCATCAAAGCCATCAAGGCGTGGAGAAAACAAAACGACTTGCGAGAGACATCATTCCAGCAAGCTTGAGAAAGCAAATGTTAGCCAAGCTTCATCAAAGCCATCAAGGCGTGGAGAAAACAAAACGACTTGCGAGAGACATCATGTTTTGGCCAGGAATGTCCGCACAAATTGCATGGTTGGCAAGTGTACTGTATGCCAAACCTATCAGAACCAGAACAGAAAAGAGCCAATGAAAGGTCATGACATACCTACACGACCATGGCAAAAGGTGGGCACAGACTTATTCGAGTTTGACACAACACAGTATCTGATAATAGTAGATTACTATTCAGGATATTTTGAAATCAACAAATTAACCAGCACAAAGAGTACTTCAGTGATCAATTACTGCAAGCAACAATTCGCGAGACATGGAATTCCAAATGAAGTAGTATCGGCAGCACACTCGACAGTACACTCGGCAGTACACTCGGCACTACACTCGGCAGTACATTCGGCACTACACTCGGCACTACACTCAGCACTACACCTGAAAAATAAACGCAAGGATGGAAGTGGCGAATAAAAGCAAGGAGGGAAGTGGTAAATAAATGCAAGGATGGATCGTGATAAATAAATGCATGGATGGAAGTGGCAGATAAACGCAAGGACCGAAGTGATAAAAAAGTTCAAGGACAGAAGTGGTAACTAAACACGAGGCTGGAAGTGATAAACACAAGGACAGAAGTGATAAACAAACGCATGGATGTAAGTGGTAAATAAACACAAGGAAGGAAGTGGTAAATAAACACAAGGATGGTGTTTAATAAACATAAGGATGGAACTGGTAAAGAACCACATGGATGGAAGTGGGAAAAAAATGCAAGGATGGAAGTGGTAAATAAATGCAATGATGGATCGTGATGAATAACTGCAAGGATGGATCGTGATGAATAACTGCAAGGATGAAAGTGTCAAATAAGTGCATGGATGGCAGTACACTTGGCAGTACACTCGGCACTACACTCGGTAAATAAACCCAAGGATGGAAGTGGCAAACAAACGCAAGGATGGATCGTGATTAAATAACTGCAAGGATGGAAGTGTAAAATAAGTGCATGGATGGCAGTACACTTGGAAGTACACTCGGCAGTACAGTCGACAGTACACTCGGCACTACCTGGGCACTACATTTGACAGTACACTCGGCGGTACACTCAACAGTACACTCGGCACTACACTCGGCACTACACTCGGCACTGCACTCAGTAAATAAACTCAAGGATGGAAGTGGCAAATAAACGCAAGGATGGATCGTGATGAATAAACGCAAGGAGGGAAGTGGTAAATAAACGCAAGGATGGATCGTGATGATTAATTGCAAGGATAGAAGTGGCAGATAAACGCAAGGACCGAAGTGATAAAAAAGTCCAAGGACAGAAGTGGTAACTCCACATAAGGCTGGATGATAAACACAAGGACAGAAGTGATACATAAATGCAAGAATGGAAGTGGTAAATAAATGCAAGAATGGAAGTGGTAAATAAACACAAGGATGGAACTGGTAAAGAACCACATGGATGGAAGTGGTAAACAAAAGTAAGGATAGAAGTGGTAAATAAACACAAGGACAGAAATGATAAATAAACGCAAGGGTGGAAGTGGTAAACAAACGCAAGCATGGAAGTGGTAAATAAACACAAGGATGGAAGTGGTTAATAAACACAAGGATGGAAGTGGTTAATAAACACAAGGATGGAACTGGTAAAGTGAAGTGATAAACGCAAGGATGGAAGTGGAAAATAAACGCGAAAAGGGAATTGGTAAATTAAGCACAAGGAGGGACTGGGTAAATAAGTGCAAGACTTGAAATAGTTAATAAGTGCAAGGCTTGAAGTGGTAAATAAACTTGATGTGATTATGGGTGCTGAGTTAGGAGAGAGGGGTTGGGAACTGTGAAGAGTTCGGAAGTTAAATGGACACTGAACTTGAGCTTTTGCGAAGGGAAGGGTAAATGTGAAATATTACAATGAACATAGGTGCAGGGGTAGCAATGGATGGAAGTGATGAATAAACACAAGGAAGTGGTCAATAAGTGCAAGGAGGAAAGTGGTAGGCCTAAACAAACGCAAGAATGGATGGGATAGATAAATGCAAGGATGGAAGTGGTAAATAAATGCATGGATGGAGGTGATAAATAGGCTAAGGAGTTGAGTATTTGGGACGGGGGAAAACAAGAATTGTCATGGTTATTGATTCAGTGATAAGAGTGAAGGATTTGGGAAAGGGAGGGAGGAAAATGTGAAAGGGTCAAGCAATTGTTAAGAAAGAGCATTTTACATTTAACAACATAAAATAAAGACTTTTGAAAAGATGTATAAAGGTATTTTTAAATTACCAGTTCATGCTTTGCATGTACAGAAGGAGTATATATGATTCAGCGTTTACATAGCATTAGTTTTGTTAACATGACAGTTATTGTTCTTAAATAGACAAACATTTTACATTGATTCAGAGCCAACGTAGCCTTAGCTTTGGCAATATTACTACTTTACCTTATTTTGATTCAAAAGAAGCAACTATAGCAGTACTCTTGCCAACGTTTTAAGACTGGAATTTATTTTGATTAAGAGTTAGCACAGTAGCATTTTAAGAGTCTGTATGCATCAAACTCCAACCCAAAACAACAAAAGTGAGTAATGAGATGAAATAATTGCACTGGGATAAAGAATATTATGATTCCATGTAATAAGCACTTTATTCTAGGTGCTTAACCACTTTATGTCGGATGACGTGTTTTTCCGCAAGTTCTTTTTGGACAGATTTATGGAAGGTGTTTTGTAACGCCCGGAACAACTGCAGATTTTCCTCAAATTTCTGCTGAAAGCCGGACGGCTCAGATTTTTTATCCAAACGGACTTTCCTTTGTGTAGCGTGCAGAGGCAGGGACCTACCGTGATCTGCTTTGTTTCACCCGTAAAAAGGGTTCTGGAAAACATGCCTTGTGTAGCCTGTGATTCCAGACTTTTGTCCTGTTGCTGTACAAATGTGGCATACAAGAATAGACTGGCTGCCACTATTGTTCATCATTATATTTTGCTCAATGGGAGGTAAGTCCGAGCGTTCCGAGATTCCACCATACCATGGCAGAGTTTTGGCCGTGGCTCATGGCCGAGGTTCTGCGAATCACGGTGAATTTTTCTCACATGACAACATCGAATGCCGGAACTAAATATGAGAACCTTTCTTCTCTTTCCTTTGTCAAGTCAGGATGTCATTGTGGCAACAATGTTTTAAAACAATTACTCAAGAAGCTCCCAAAAAATTCAGAAAAATAATACCATAATATAAGGATGGACACTGGTCTTTGAGAATTACCAATGATGTATGCTTTAATTCCATTTCACTATTAAGGAAAACTGCCTGAGGGGACATCACATATGTTTTGCAAATAATGTTTAAGGTCAAAAATCAATGGACCGAGAAATAAACTCAGTGCATGGAACAAGTTGTGTTTGATGCGAGAAATTAAAGCTCAATTGAGGTAGATATTGCATCAAAATGCATGACTTACCAGTTGTAAAGAAAGTTGATTTCACTCAGACAGACAGGCAGCTCAATATCTCCTTCATGATGTAACATCAGTGAATGGCAACAGCCAAACAACTTCTTCAACAGCAAGATTTCTGCAAAATATGAAACATAAAAAGCTGGAAACAATTGATAACAGATGCATGACATGTCTTGTTTACAGGCTGTTTTTACTCAGTATTGGTTTGTGTGAACACTATGTATTGTCCACTGTCTCTAAGTAGAATGTGTATTTGATAAGAACCCATCCTACAAAATTATCTGCTTCTCAACAATCTGTGAGTGAGATAAGTAAATGTTTGAAAAAGCCTGTCCTGCTAATTCCTATTTACTGCCATGGAGTAGATTCGTCAGTCTCCTGACGATGACTACAGAAGAATAGTCAAAGGGTTGAGACCAACCTTAATCTACACTTAGAGATAATGAAGACGATTACAAAATGACCATGGAGGCAGGTGGGGAGAGGGAGATACTAGTAGAGTGGGAGACCTTAATCTACCAACAACAAGATCAAAAAAAGTTAATATAGAGATGCGAGGCTTACCATCTGTAGATGTTTCACTTGTTGGATATTTTCTTCATGAAGTGATGTTGGTGAGTGACTACAGAGGAACAACTCCACGAGCTAAAGGAACTGAAACACAACCGCACAAAAACATTGACACCAAATTAAAATTGAATACTAGGTTTACTTCTGGGCCGTTTGCTGAAAGAAACCTTATACAGATTTTTCCTTATTGGGTTACTTTTAAAGTAAAGTAAAACTTAGTAGCAGATGTATGTTATTAGTTATTTGATTTAGTGTCCAATTTAAAGAAAAGTGTTTCAGTTAAATGCTTGTTCTTATTTTCAAAGATTCAAGAGATATATGATAAACTTGAATTCATAAAAGTAGTTGATTTGGTTGTGAGAAGTCAGAATCAAATGGTTATGAATAATGAGTATTTCTCAAGATGACTGGTACCAAAGGCATTTTGTTACCAACAAAAATGGTAAAAGGTAGTTTGAATAAATTCACTGCATGACAAACATTACCATTTATGCTCTTGGAAACTTAAGATTCACAAATGGTTAACAAAATGAATGTCTTATGTTTGTACAAACTTCTAAATGTAAGCGTTGAGCAAGTTCGGGTGGCTGACTAGAGTCGACAAGACTTAACTATAGTTGATCTAGATGTCACTCGAACGCTGCGTGGTTTGACTAGCTAGTCCAACTGGATCAACCTAACCCCGGAGCACTGTTTCTCTAGTCAACTCACAATGTTACCTTACTTTTTGAAGATGGCGGTTAGATTACGTGACAAAGACAGTTTTGTAAACTTTTGCAGACACACAAACAGTTCATTTTAGCAAATCTTATAGAGTTACTTTAACGATAAATGGTAGGTTTTTGCAAATAAAATTTGTAAATCATTAAGATATTAATTATTATTGCACCATATTATACCTGTTATTTTTAACGATCCAATACATTTTTTTCTGTTCACTTTGTCCTGGCCTTGCAGGGTTGCCATATTTGAAAATGCTGAACGCGTTCGAGTGAAACACAGACCACCCATGGGTGATTTAATTGGCAAGTTGAGTGAAGGTTAGCACCAAACCTACTAAACACATGAGATAAGACCCAAGTGCATGGAAAATGCTTTGTTTTTAATGGGGGTGTGATGAAGCAGAGTAGATATTGGATCAAAATGCATGACTTACCTGTTGTAAAAAAAGTTCACTTCACTCAGCTCAATATCTCCTTCATGATGTAACATCAGTGAAGGGCAACAGTGAAATAACTTCCAGAACAGGATGTCTGCAAAATATGAAACATAAAAAGCTGGTAACAATTGATAACAGATTGTTTACAAACTGTTTTTACTCAGTATTGGTTTGTGTGAACACTATGTATTGTCCACTGTCTCTAAGTAGAATGTGTATTTGATAAGAACCCGTCCTACAAAATTATCTGCTTCTCAACAATCTGTGAGTGAGATAAGTAAATGTTTGAAAGAGCCTGTCCTGCTAATTCCTATTTACTGCCATGGAGTAGATTCGTCAGTCTCCTGACGATGACTACAGAAGAATAATCAAAGGGTTGAGACCAAACTTATTCTACACTTAGAGATAATGAAGATGATTACAAAATGACCATGGAGGCAGGTGGGGAGAGGGAGATACTAGTAGAGTGGGAGACCTTAATCTAACAACAACAAGATCAAAAAAAGTTAACAAGAAATGAATAGAGATGCGACGCTTACCATCTGTAGATGTTTTTGTTGGTTGAGTTGCTTTTCCACTTGTTGGATATTTTCTTCATGAAGCGATGTTGGTTAGTGACTACAAAGAAACAACTCCACGAGCTAAAGGATCTGAAACACAACCACACAAAAACATTTACATTGAATACTAGGTTTACTTCTGGGCTGTTTGCTGAAAGAAACCTTATACAGATTTTTCCTTATTGGGTTACTTTTAAAGTAAAGTAAAACTTTGTAGCAGATGTATGTTATTAATAATTTGATTTAGTGTCCAATTTAAAGAAAAGTGTTTCAGTTAAATGCTTGTTCTTATTTTCAAAGATTCAAGAGATATATGACAAACCTGAATTCATAAAAGTAGTTTATTTGGTTGTGAGAAGTCGGCATGAAATGGTTATGAATATTGAGTATTTCTCAAGATGACTGGTACCAAAGGCATTTTGTTACCAATAAAATTGGTAAAAGGTAGTTTGAATAAAATCACTGCATGACAAACATTATCATTTATGCTCTAGGAAACTTAAGATTCACAAATGGCTAACATGAATGTCTTATATTTGTACAAATTTCTAAATGTAAGCATTGAGCAAGTTCGGGTGGCTGACTAGAGTCGACTAGACTTAACCAAAGTCGATCTAGATGTCACTCGAACGCTGCGTGGTTTGACTAGCTAGTCCAACTGGATCAACCTAACCCCGGAGCACTGTTTTTCTAGTCAACTCACAATGTTACCTCACTTTTTCAAGATGGCGGTTTGGTTACATGACGGAGACAGTTTTGTAAACTTTTGCAAACACACATTTTCAGGAAATCTCTTAGAGTAGTGGTTCAACGATAAATGGTAGGTTTTTGCCAATAAAATTTGTAAATCATTAAGATATTAATTATTATTGCACTATATTATACAAGTTATTTTTTACGAGCCAATACATTTTTTTCTGTTCACTTTCTCACTAACACTTTCTCCTGTGTTTGGAGTGACTCAAACTCTACATCATTAACAAAAATCTGTGATATTTATTAATTATTATGGCACTATATTATACAAGTTATTTTTTAGGAGCCAATACATTTTTTTCTGTTCACTTTGTCGTGGCCTTGTTGGGTTGCCATATTTGAAAATGCTAAACGTGTTCGAGTGAAACACAGACCACGCATGGACGATTCAAATCGCAAATTGAGTGAAGGTTAGCACCAGAACTTGCTCGGTGAGTTAACAAATGAGATAAGACCCAAGTGCATGGAAGATTTTCTCCTGTGTTTGGAGTGAGGCCAACTCTACATTAACTAGAAAAATCTGTGCCGTCACAAAGACTTTCTCCTGTGTTTGGAGAGATGCAGACTCTACATCTATAACAAAAATCTGTGCCGCCACACAGACTTTCTCCTGTGTTTGGAGAGATGCAGACTCTACATCAACTAGACTTATCTTGTATGTAAATTACAAACAAACGGTGTTCGGTTTGTTTTTATAATTTGTTTTAACCCTTTCCCAATCTGTTTGAAGCACTGTATACTCAGTACTTTTGCGCATTTTGTAAAAAAAAATTTAAAAAACCATAAATTAAAAACAATTAAACGGAAGTAAAGATCACAGGGGGTCAAACTTTGTGTAAGATTTTAAAAATACTATAGGGTCTTTCACATGATCCAAAGATCTTGTGTGTAGCAATTGTGGTTCTTCAGATATGAATTTTTTTCAATATTAAACATTGATTTAATGTTATGACGTCATCGGTGACGTCATCATCCCCAAAACCTTTGCGGTTTCATTGACACACTACGGTCTAAGTACATGGTTAGTTCAAACAGTTACTTGAGCGAGAATTTTTGAACGGGGATGCTATTTGAACTTGTTTATAATGTGTCTGTTTGTCATTTAATTGTAATTTTGATGTGTTTACACTTCTGGATTTTTCGTAATTATCAATCAAAAAGTTAGGCCCCAACCTCAAGGTTTTGAAAAACTAAAAACACTTCTGCCGTTTGCGGTGCCCTTCCATGAGGACTAGGAGTTAGCTTCTAACATAAACAACAAGGACACTGTGGTTTGTGGATGGGAATTTGATAGTTTGCAAAAAAATTTAGTTAATTAACAAAGTTTCTTGTGTGCTGGGATAATATGCCAGCATTCTCCTGTGTGCCGTTGGTTGGTGTAGGCCTACGGGGAATATATCCGAATCATAGATAAATAGAGGCGATGCTAGTTTAGGAAAATTGTATACAATTTTTATTCTCAACTTATACTTTAAAATCTTGACAAATTATTGGTTGTTCCATATAGGCATCTGTGTTTAATCTTAAAGTATATGTACACCATCTGAACGGTTGGCAAACAACTGATGCTGTATAGTATTGTTAACAAGTCATGAAAAAACATTTTTAAGTTTATTAGTTCAAGTTTGTGTTTTTTCAACTGGAGAATGATATCATCAGCTAAACACTTGAACATTTTGTTAAAAAGGAGTAACATTATTTTTTTCCCCTAATAACATTTGGTTCAAAAGGGGTCAAATTTTATTTCATACAGAGACAAAATGTCGAAAATTACGATGATATTGTTTGCAGACCACAAAACGAGGCGCAGGAATAATTATTGTCTTCACTTCAATTTCCGGTTCTGTCCGGAAGACAAGGTCAAGAAAGGTCACACCCTCTGTAGCATTTGATAATTGTTTGAAGCCCTCTCTGATGATGTATACAATTTAAAAATCAGTTGCGAGGTTCTTGAGGTATGATTTTTTCTAAAATCAAACGTAAATCAAATTTAATTTGACAACCGATGACGTCATTAAAGCGGTGTCTTGTACTAGTCAAGAGCTAACTATGCGCGAAGTTTGAAGGTTATGCGAGCTTGGGAAGTGTCTTTGTTGGCTGACATCAAATGAACAAACAATTATGGTTTTAATCAATGAATGAATGCTTTGGGAATAAAGCTTACCATTTTAGTCACCGTGTCTGAAGGACATTTTTAGCGTGCCTAGAACGCCGTTGGCCGGCATGGTCACGACGATCAGCGTGACACGGTCTCGGTGTTTGAGGAATTTAAGCGAACAGTGTTGTTCTTTTTCAGATTGAATTTTAGTCAGTTATTAAAAGCCATACAAATCACTAGAGCAAGTGGACATCTCAGTGAAGCCTCCTTTCATATTCCTTGGTTTGCACTACGCCATCAGACGTGCAAAACTGAAGTAAATTCATGCTGAACTTCGAATGAGTTTGAGATTTGAGATTTGTACGCATGTACTATACAACAACAACGTAATGACGTTCAATGAACTTTGACACGTCTAAACCTGCACACAATACGTGGCTGCATGTCAGTATGCAGGTTTGGAGCGCACAGCCAGCCACGTGCTATTGGATAGATTCAGTGCAGTTGTTTTTAATACGTGAGCGTTAACGTCCGATTTCGACCTGAAGTTAGGGTCAAATTGGTAACATTTCTGTGGAAAAGTTTGCGGAGGAAGAACAACATATAACCTGATGTAAAAATTGTGATTAAAGTATTAGTAGTTCTTGAGATATGATTTTTTGAAATTTTCAACTTCCGGTTTGAATCGGATGTCAAGGTCAAATGGGGTCACACTTTTTTGTAGCGTTTTTTGAGTTTGCAAAGGCCTTTCCGATGATGTATAGATCGTGAAAATCCACTGTGTGGTTCATGAGTTATGATTTTTTCAAATATTAAACTTTGATTTAACGTAATTCGACACCTGATGAGGTCATCATGACGTAACTGGAGAGGTTTTATCTCCTTATAGATATCTAGCTATATCTGAAGTTTCAAGTTTATATAATTTGGGAAGTGTGCTTTTGTTAGCGGACAAGGGACGGGGAGAAGAAGAAGAAGTATTAAGAAAAAAAGAAAAAAAAAGGAACAAAAACAAGAGGTGTTCCGGGCGGATTGCCCGAACACCTAATAACAAAGATTTGTGCCGCCACACAGACATTCTCCTGTGCTTGGAGAGATGCAGACTCTACATCAATAACAAAAATCTGTGCCGTCACAAAGACTTTCTCCTGTGTTTGGAGAGATGCAGACTCTACATCTATGACAAAATTTGTGCCGCCACAAAGACTTTCTCCTATGTTTGGAGAGTTGCAGAGTCTACATCTATAACAAAAATCTGTGATCACCAAGACTTTCTCCTGTGTTTGGATTGACACAAACTCTATATCAACTAGTAAAATCTTTGCCGTCACACAGACTTTCTCCTGTGTTTGGAGTGACAAAAACTCTACATCAATAACAAAAATCTGTGCCGTCACAAAGACTTTCTCCTGTGTTTGGAGAAATGCAGACTCTACATCTATAACAAAAATCTGTGCCGTCACACAGACTTTCTCCTTTGTTTGGAGTAACACAAACTCTACATAAGCTAGAAAATTCTGTGCCGTCACAAAGACTTTCTCCTGTGTTTGGAGTGACACAAACTCTACATCAATAACAAAAATCTGTGCCGTCACAAAGACTTTCTCCTGTGTTGGAGAGTTGCAGACTCTACATCTTTAACAAAAATCTTTGCAGTCACAAAGACTTTCTCCTGTGTTTGGAGTGACACAAACTCTACATCATTAACAAAAATCTGCGCCGTCACACAGACTTTCTCCTTTGTTTGGAGTAAAACAAACTCTACATCAACTAGAAAAATCTTTCCCGTCACACAGACTTTCTCGTGTGTTTGGAGTGACTCAAACTCTACATCGAACAAAATTCTGTGCCATCACAAAGACTTTCTCCTGCGTTTGGAGTGAGGCAAACTCTACATCAATAACAAAAATCTGTGCCGTCACAAAGACTTTCTCCTGTGTTTGGAGTGACAAAAACTCTACATCAACTAGAAAAATCTGTGCCGTCACAAAGACTTTCTCCTGTGTTTGGAGTGACACAAATTCTACATCAATAACAAAAATCTTTGCCGTCACAAAGACTTTCTCCTGTGTTTGGAGAGTTGCAGACTCTACATCTATAACAAAAATCTATGCCGTCACAAAGACTTTCTCCTGTGTTTGGAGTGACACAAATTCTACATCAATAACAAAAATCTTTGCCGTCACAAAGACTTTCTCCTGTGTTTGGAGAGATGCAGACTCTACATCTATAACAAAAATCTATGCCGTCACAAAGACTTTCTCCTGTGTTTGGAGTGACACAAACTCTACATCAATTACAAAAATCTGCACCGTCACACAGACTTTCTCCTTTGTTTGGAGAGATGCAGACTCTACATCTATAACAAAAATCTATGCCGTCACAAAGACTTTCTCCTGTGATTGGAGTGACACAAATTCTACATCTATAACAAAAATCAGTGCCGTAACAAAGACTTTCTCCTGTGTTTGGAGTGAGGCAGACTCTACATCAATAACAAAAATCTTTGCCGTCACGAAGACTTTCTCCTGTGTTTGGAGAGATGCAGTCTCTACATCTATCACAAAAATCTGTGCCGCCACACAGACTTTCTCCTGTGTTTGGAGTGACTCAAACTCTATATCGAACAAAATTCTGTGCCAGCACAAAGACTTTCTCCTGTGTTTGGAGAGATGCAGACTCTACATCTATAACAAAAATATTTGCCGTCCCAAGGACTTCTTCCTGTGTTTGGAGAGTTGCAGACTCTACATCTATAACAAAAATCTATGCCGTAACAAAGACTTTCTCCTGTGTTTGGAGTGACACAAACTCTAAATCAATTACAAAAATCTGCACCGTCACACAGACTTTCTCCTTTGTTTGGAGTAAAACAAACTCTACATCAACTAGAAAAATCTGCACCGTCACACAGACTTTCTCGTGTGTTTGGAGTGACTCAAACTCTACATCAACTAGAAAAATCTTTCTCATTACACAGACTTTCTCGTGTGTTTGGAGTGACTCAAACTCTACATCGAACAAAATTCTGTGCCATCACAAAGACTTTCTCCTGCGTTTGGAGTGAGGCAAACTCTACATCCATAACAAAAAACTGTGCCGTCACATAGACTGTCTCCTGTGTTTGGAGAGATGCAGATTTTACATCTATGACAAAAATCTGTGCCGTCACAAAGACTTTCTCCTGTGTTTTGAGAGATGCAGACTTTACATATATAACAAAAATCTGTGCCGTCACACAAACTTTCTACTGTGTTTGGAGTGACAAAAACTCTACATCAACTAGAAAAATCTGTGCCATCACAAAGACTTTCTCCTGTGTTTCGAGAGATGCAGACTCTACATCTATAACAAAAATCTGTGCCGTCACAAAGACTTTCTGTTGTGTTTGGAGAGATGCAGACTCTACATCTATAACAAAAATCTGTGTCGTCACAAAGACTTTCTCCTGTGTTTGGAGAGTTGCAGACTCTACATCTATAACAAAAATCTATGCCGTCACAAAGACTTTCTCCTGTGTTTGGAGTAACACAAACTTTACATCAACTAGAAAAATCTTTCCCGTCACACAGACTTTCTCGTGTGTTTGGAGTGACTCAAACTCTACATCGAACAAAATTCTGTGCCATCACAAAGACTTTCTCCTGCGTTTGGAGTGAGGCAAACTCTACATCAATAACAAAAATCTGTGCCGTCACAAAGACTTTCTCCTGTGTTTGGAGTGACAAAAACTCTACATCAACTAGAAAAATCTGTGCCGTCACAAAGACTTTCTCCTGTGTTTGGAGTGACAAAAACTCTACATCAACTAGAAAAATCTGTGCCGTCACAAAGACTTTCTCCTGTGTTTGGAGAGATGCAGACTCTACATCTACAACAAAAATCTGTGCCGTCACAAAGACTTTCTCCTGTGTTTGGAGTGACACAAACTCTACATCATCTAGAAAAATCTGTGCCGTCACAAAGACTTTCTCCTGTGTTTGGAGAGTTGCAGACTCTACATCTATAACAAAAATCTATGCCGTCACAAAGACTTTCTCCTGTGTTTGGAGTGACACAAACTCTACATCAATTACAAAAATCTGGACCATCACACAGACTTTCTCCTTTGTTTGGAGTAACACAAACTCTACATCAACTAGAAAAATCTTTCCCATCACACGGACTTTCTCGTGTGTTTGGAGTGACTCAAACTCTACATCGAACAAAATTCTGTGCCATCACAAAGACTTTCTCCTGCCTTTGGAGTGAGGCACACTCTACACCAATAACAAAAATTTGTGCCGTCACAAAGACGTTCTCCTGTGTTTGGAGAGATGCAGACTTTACATCTATAACAAAAAAATGTGCCGTCACACAGACTTTCTCCTGTGTCTGGAGTGACACAAACTCTACAACTAGAAAAATCTGTGCCGTCACAAAGACTTTCTCCTGTGTTTGGAGAGATGCAGACTCTACATCTATAACAAAAATCTGTGCCGTCACAAAGACTTTTTCCTGTGTTTGGACTGACACAAACTCTACATCATCTAGAAAAATCTGTGCCGTCACAAAGACTTTCTCCTGTGTTTGGAGAGTTGCAGACTCTACATCTATAACAAAAATCTGTGCCGTCACACAGACTTTTTCCTGTGTTTGGACTGACACAAACTCTACATCATCTAGAAAGATCTGTGCCGTCACAAAGACTTTCTCCTGTGTTTGGAGAGTTGCAGACTCTACATCTATAACAAAAATCTTTGCCGTCACAAAGACTTTCTCCTGTGATTGGAGTGACTCAAACTCTACATCAATTACAAAAATCTGCACTGTCACACAGACTTTCTCCTTTGTTTGGAGTAACACAAACTCTACATCAAGTAGAAAAATCTTTCCCATCACACGGACTTTCTCCTGTGTTTGGAGTGACTCAAACTCTACATGGAACAAAATTCTGTGCCATCACAAAGACTTTCTCCTGTGTTTGGAGTGAGGCAGACTCTACATCAATAACAAAAATCTTTGCCATCACACAGACTTTCTCCTGTGTTTGGAGAGATGCAGTCTCTACATCTATAACAAAAATCTGTGCTGCCACACAGACTTTCTCCTGTGTTTGGAGTGACTCAAACTCTACATCGAACAAAATTCTGTGCCAGCACAAAGACTTTCTCCTGCGTTTGGAGAGATGCAGACTCTACATCTGTAACAAAAATCTTTGCCAGCACAAAGACTTTCTCCTGTGTTTGGAGAGATGCAGACTCTACATCTATAACAAAAATCTTTGCCGTCACACAGACTTTCTCCTTTGTTTGGAGTGACTCAAACTCTACATCGAACAAAATTCTGTGCCATCACAAAGACTTTCTCCTGCGTTTGGAGTGAGGCAAACTCTGCATCAATAACAAAAATTTGTGCCGTCACAAAGACTTTCTCCTGTGTTTGGAGTGACACAAACTCTACATCATCTAGAAAAATCTGTGCCGTCACAAAGACTTTCTCGTGTGTTTGGAGAGTTGCAGACTCTACATCTATAACAAAAATCTATGCCGTCACAAAGACTTTCTCCTGTGTTTGGAGTGACACAAACTCTACATCAATTACAAAAATCTGCACCGTCACACAGACTTTCTCCTTTGTTTGGAGTAACACAAACTCTACATCAACTAGAAAAATCTTTCCCGTCACACGGACTTTCTCGTGTGTTTGGAGTGACTCAAACTCTACATCGAACAAAATTCTGTGCAATCACAAATACTTTCTCCTGCCTTTGGAGTGAGGCAAACTCTACATCAATAACAAAAACTTGTTCCGTCACAAAGACTTTCTCCTGTGTTTGGAGAGATGCAGACTTTACATCTATAACAAAAAAATGTGCCGTCACACAGACTTTCTCCTGTGTTTGGAGTGACTCAAACTCTACGTCAAAGAAAATTCTGTGCCGTCACAAAGACTTTCTCCTGTGTTTGAAGAGATGCAGACTCTACATCAATAACAAAATTCTGTGCCATCACAAAGACTTTCTCCTGTGTTTGGAGTGAGGCAGACTCTACATCAATAACAAAAATCTGTGCCGTCACACAGACTTTCTCCTGTGTTTGGAGTGACACAAACTCTACATCAATAACAAAAATCTGTGCCGTCACAAAGACTTTTTGTGATGGCACAGAATTGCCGTCAAAAAGACTTTCTCCTGTGTTTGAAGTGAGGCAAACTCTACATCAATAACAAAAATCTGCACCGTCACACAGACTTTCTCCTTTGTTTGGAGTAACACAAACTCTACATCGAACAAAATTCTGTGCCATCACAAAGACTTTCTCCTGCGTTTGGAGTGAGGCAAACTCTACATCAATGACAAAAATCTGTGCCGTCACAAAGACTTTCTCCTGTGTTTGAAGAGTTGCAGACTTTACATCTATGACAAAAAAATGTGCCGTCACACAGACTTTCTCCTGTGTTTGAAGTGACACAAACTCTACTTGAACTAGAAAAATCTGTGCTGTCACAAAGACTTTCTCCTGTGTTTGGAGAGATGCAGACTCTACATCTATAACAAAAATCTGTGCTGTCACAAAGACTCTCTCCTGTGTTTGGAGTGAGGCAGACTCTACATCAATAACAAAAATCTGTGCCGTCACACACACTTTCTCCTGTGTTTGGAGTGACACAAACTCTACATCTTCAACAAAAATCTGTGCCGTCACACAGACTTTCTACTGTGTTTGGAGTGACAAAAACTCTACATCAATAACAAAAATCTGTGCCGTCACAAAGACTTTCTCCTGTGTTTGAAGAGTTGCAGACTCTACATCTTTAACAAAAATCTGTGCAGTCTCAAAGACTTTCTCCTGTGTTTGGAGTGAGGCAAACTCTACATCAATAACAAAAATCTGTGCCGTCACAAAGACTTTCTCCTTTGTTTGGAGAGATGCAGACTTTACATCTATAACAAAAAAATGTGCCGTCACAAAGACTTTCTCCTGTGTTTGGACTGACACAAACTCTACATCAACTAGAAAAATCTGTGCTGTCACAAAGACTTTCTCCTGTGTTTGGAGAGATGCAGACTCTACATCTATAACAAAAATCTGTTCCGTCACAAAGACTTTCTCCTGTGTTTGGAGTGACACAAACTCTACATCAGTTAGAAAAATCTGTGCCGTCACAAAGACTTTCTCCTGTGTTTGGAGAGTTGCAAACTCTACATCTATAACAAAAATCTATGCCGTCACAAAGACTTTCTCCTGTGTTTGGAGTGAGGCAAACTCTACATCAATTACAAAAATCTGCACCGTCGCACAGACTTTCTCCTTTGTTTGGAGTAACACAAACTCTACATCAAGTAGAAAAATCTTTCCCATCACACGGACTTTCTCCTGTGTTTGGAGTGACTCAAACTCTACATGGAAAAAAATTCTGTGCCATCACAAAGACTTTCTCCTGCATTTGGAGTGAGGCAAACTCTACATCAATAACAAAAATCTGTGCCGTCACATAGACTGTCTCCTGTGTTTGGAGAGATGCAGACTTTACATCTATAACAAAAAAATGTGCCGTCACACAGACTTTCTCCTGTGTTTGGAGTGACACAAACTCTACCACTAGAAAAATCTGTGCCGTCACAAAAACTTTCTCCTGTGTTTGGAGAGATGCAGACTCTACATCTATAACAAAAATCTGTGCCGTCACAAAGACTTTTTCCTGTGTTTGGAGTGACACAAACTCTACATCAGCTAGAAAAATCTGTGCCGTCACAAAGACTTTCTCCTGTGTTTGGAGAGTTGCAGACTCTACATCTATAACAAAAATCTATGCCATCACAAAGACTTTCTCCTGTGTTTGGAGTGACACAAATTCTAGATCAATAATAAAAATCTGCGCCGTCACAAAGACTTTCTCCTTTGTTTGGAGTAACACAAACTCTACATCAATAACAAAAATCTCTCCCGTCACACAGACTTTCTCGTGTGTTTGGAGTGACTCAAAGTCTACATGGAACAAAATTCTGTGCCATCACAAAGACTTTCTCCTGCGTTTGGAGTAACACAAACTCTACATCAATAACAAAAATCTGTGCCGTCACATAGACTGTCTCCTGTGTTTGGAGAGATGCAGACTTTACATCTGTAAAAAAATCTGTGCCGTCACACAGACTTTCTACTGTGTTTGGAGTGACACAAACTCTACATCAACTAGAAAAATCTGTGCCGTCACAAAGACTTTCTCCTGTGTTTCGAGAGGTGCAGACTCTACATCTATAACAAAAATCTGTGCCGTAATAAAGACTTTCTCCTGTGTTTGGAGTGAGGCAGACTCTACATCAATAACAAAAATCTTTGCCATCACACAGACTTTCTCCTGTGTTTGGAGAGATGCAGTCTCTACATCTATAACAAAAATCTGTGCTGCCACACAGACTTTCTCCTGTGTTTGGAGTGACTCAAACTCTACATCGAACAAAATTCTGTGCCAGCACAAAGACTTTCTCCTGCGTTTGGAGAGATGCAGACTCTACATCTGTAACAAAAATCTTTGCCAGCACAAAGACTTTCTCCTGTGTTTGGAGAGATGCAGACTCTACATCTATAACAAAAATCTTTGCCGTCACACAGACTTTCTCCTTTGTTTGGAGTGACTCAAACTCTACATCGAACAAAATTCTGTGCCGTCACAAAGACTTTCTCCTGTGTTTGGAGTGACACAAACTCTACATCATCTAGAAAAATCTGTGCCGTCACAAAGACTTTCTCGTGTGTTTGGAGAGTTGCAGACTCTACATCTATAACAAAAATCTATGCCGTCACAAAGACTTTCTCCTGTGTTTGGAGTGACACAAACTCTACATCAATTACAAAAATCTGCACCGTCACACAGACTTTCTCCTTTGTTTGGAGTAACACAAACTCTACATCAACTAGAAAAATCTTTCCCATCACACGGACTTTCTCGTGTGTTTGGAGTGACTCAAACTCTACATTGAACAAAATTCTGTGCCATCACAAATACTTTCTCCTGCCTTTGGAGTGAGGCAAACTCTACATCAATAACAAAAATTTGTTCCGTCACAAAGACTTTCTCCTGTGTTTGGAGAGATGCAGACTTTACATCTATAACAAAAAAATGTGCCGTCACACAGACTTTCTCGTGTGTTTGAAGAGATGCAGACTCTACATCAATAACAAAATTCTGTGCCATCACAAAGACTTTCTTCCGTGTTTGGAGTGAGGCAGACTCTACATCAATAACAAAAATCTGTGCCGTCACACAGACTTTCTCCTGTGTTTGGAGTGACACAAACTCTACATCAATAACAAAAATCTGTGCCGTCACAAAGACTTTTTGTGATGGCACAGAATTGCCATCAAAAAAACTTTCTCCTGTGTTTGGAGTGAGGCAAACTCTACATCAATAACAAAAATCTGCATTGTCACACAGACTTTCTCCTTTGTTTGGAGTAACACAAACTCTACATCGAACAAAATTCTGTGCCATCACAAAGACTTTCTCCTGTGTTTGGAGTGAGGCAAACTCTACATCAATGACAAAAATCTGTGCCGTCACAAAGACTTTCTCCTGTGTTTGAAGAGTTGCAGACTTTACATCTATGAAAAAAAAAGGTGCCGTCACACAGACTTTCTCCTGTGTTTGGAGTGACACAAACTCTACTTGAACTAGAAAAATCTGTGCTGTCACACAGACTTTCTCCTGTGTTTGGAGAGATGCAGACTCTACATCTATAACAAAAATCTGTGCTGTCACAAAGACTCTCTCCTGTGTTTGGAGTGAGGCAGACTCTACATCAATAACAAAAATCTGTGCCGTCACACAGACTTTCTCCTGTGTTTGGAGTGACACAAACTCTACATCTTTAACAAAAATCTGTGCCGTCACACAGACTTTCTACTGTGTTTGGAGTGACAAAAACTCTACATCAATAACAAAAATCTGTGCCGTCACAAAGACTTTCTCCTGTGTTTGAAGAGTTGCAGACTCTACATCTTTAACAAAAATCTGTGCAGTCTCAAAGACTTTCTCCTGTGTTTGGAGTGAGGCAAACTCTACATCAATAACAAAAATCTGTGCCGTCACAAAGACTTTCTCCTTTGTTTGGAGTAACACAAAGTCTACATCAACTAGAAAAATCTTTCCCGTCACACAGACTTTCTCGTGTGTTTGGACTGACTCAAACTCTACATCAAACAAAATTCTGTGCCATCACAAAGACTTTCTCCTGCGTTTGGAGTGAGGCAAACTCTACATCAATAACAAAAATCTGTGCCGTCACAAAGACTTTCTCCTGCGTTTGGAGAGATGCAGACTTTACATCTATAACAAAAAAATGTGCCGTCACAAAGACTTTCTCCTGTGTTTGGACTGACACAAACTCTACATCAACTAGAAAAATCTGTGCTGTCACAAAGACTTTCTCCTGTGTTTGGAGAGATGCAGACTCTACATCTATAACAAAAATCTGTGCCGTCACAAAGACTTTCTCTTGTGTTTGGAGTGACACAAACTCTACATCAGCTAGAAAAATCTGTGCCGTCACAAAGACTTTCTCCTGTGTTTGGAGAGTTGCAGACTCTACATCTATAACAAAAATCTATGCCATCACAAAGACTTTCTCCTGTGTTTGGAGTGACACAAACTCTACATTAATAACAAAAATCTGTGCCGTCACACAGACTTTCTCCTTTGTTTGGAGTAACACAAACTCTACATCAATAACAAAAATCTTTCCCGTCACACAGACTTTCTCGTGTGTTTGGAGTGACTCAAACTCTACATCGAACAAAATTCTGTGCCGTCACACAGACTTTCGACTGTGTTTGGAGTGACACAAACTCTACATCAACTAGAAAAATCTGTGCTGTCACAAAGACTTTCTCCTGTGTTTGGAGAGTTGCAGACTCTACATCTATAACGAAAATCTTTGCCGTCACAAAGACTTTCTCCTGTGTTTGGACAGATGCAGACTCTACATCTATAACAAAAATCTATGCCGTCACAAAGACTTTCTCCTGTGTTTGGAGTGACACAAACTCTACGTTAATAACAAAAATCTGTGCCGTCACACAGACTTTCTCCATTGTTTGGAGTAACACAAACTCTACATCAACTAGAAAAATCTTTCCCGTCACACAGACTTTCTCGTGTGTTTGGACTGACTCAAACTCTACATCAAACAAAATTCTGTGCCATCACAAAGACTTTCTCCTGCGTTTGGAGTGAGGCAAACTCTACATCAATAACAAAAATCTGTGCCGTCACAAAGACTTTCTCCTGCGTTTGGAGAGATGCAGACTTTACATCTATAACAAAAAAATGTGCCGTCACAAAGACTTTCTCCTGTGTTTGGACTGACACAAACTCTACATCAACTAGAAAAATCTGTGCCGTCACAAAGACTTTCTCCTGTGTTTGGAGAGATGCAGACTCTACATCTATAACAAAAATCTGTGCCGTCACAAAGACTTTCTCCTGTGTTTGGAGTGACACAAACTCTACATCAGCTAGAAAAATCTGTGCCGTCACAAAGACTTTCTCCTGTGTTTGGAGAGTTGCAGACTCTACATCTATAACAAAAATCTATGCCGTCACAAAGACTTTCTCCTGTGTTTGGAGTGACACAAACTCTACATTAATAACAAAAATCTGTGCCGTCACACAGACTTTCTCCTTTGTTTGGAGTAACACAAACTCTACATCAATAACAAAAATCTTTCCCGTCACACAGACTTTCTCGTGTGTTTGGAGTGACTCAAACTCTACATCGAACAAAATTCTGTGCCATCACAAAGACTTTCACCTGCGTTTTGAGAGATGCAGACTTTACACCAATAACAAAAATCTGTGCCGTCACACAGACTTTCTACTGTGTTTGGAGTGACACAAACTCTACATCAACTAGAAAAATCTGTGCCGTCACAAAGACTTTCTCCTGTGTTTGGAGAGTTGCAGACTCTACATCGATAACGAAAATCTTTGCCGTCACAAAGACTTTCTCCTTTGTTTGGAGTAACACAAACTCTACATCTATAACAAAAATCTGTCCCGTCACACAGACTTTCTCGTGTGTTTGGAGTGACTCAAACTCTACATCGAACAAAATTCTGTGCCATCACAAAGACTTTCTCCTGCGTTTGGAGTGAGGCAAACTCTACATCAATAACAAAAATTTGTGCCGTCACAAAGACTTTCTCCTGTGTTTGGAGAGATGCAGACTTTACATCTGTAACAAAAATCTGTGCCACCACACAGACTTTCTCCTGTGTTTGGAGTGACACAAACTCTACATCAATAACAAAAATCTGTGCCGTCACACAGACTTTCTCGTGTGTTTGGAGTGACAGACACTCTATATCAATAACAACAATCTGTGCCGTCACAAAGACTTTCTCCTGTGTTTGGAGAGATGCAGACTCTACATCAATAACAAAAATCTGTGCCGTCACAAAGACTTTCTCCTGTGTTGGGAGAGATGCAGACTCTACATCAATAACAAAAATCTGTGCCGTCACGAAGACTTTCTCATGTGTTTGGAGAGATCCAGACTCTACATCAATAACAAAAGTCTGTGCCGTCACACACACTTTCTCCTGTGTTTGGAGTGACACAAACTCTACATCAATAACAAAAATCTGTGCCGTCACAAAGACTTTCTCCTGTGTTTGGAGAGATGCAGACTCTACATCAAAAACAAAAAATGTGTGCCGTCACAAAGACTTTCTCCTGTGTTTGGAGTGACACAAACTCTACATCAACTAGAAAAATTTGTCCGGTCGCAAAGACTTTCTCCTGTGTTTGGAGTGACTCAAACTCTATATCAAACAAAATTCTGTGCCATCACAAAGACTTTCTCCTGCGTTTGGAGTGAGGCAAACTCTACATCAATAACAAAAAATCTGTGCCGTCACACAGACTTTCTCCTGCGTTTGGAGTGAGGCAAACTCTACATCTATAACAAAAATCTGTGCCGCCACACACACTTTCTCCTGTGTTTGTGTTTGAGTGACTCAAACTCTACATTGGGTTTCTTTTAAATTAAAGTAAAACTTAGTAGCAGATGTATGTTATTAATTATTTGATTTAGTGTCAAATTTAAAGAAAAGTGTTTCAGTTAAATGCTTGTTCTTATTTTCAAAGATTCAAGAGATATATGATAAACCTGAATTCATAAAAGTAGTTGATTTGGTTGTGAATGGTTATGAATAATGATTATTTCTCAAGATAACTGGTAACAAAGGCATTTTGTTACCAACAAAATTGGTAAAAGGTAGTTTGAATAAAATCACTGCATGACAAACATTACCATTTATGCTCTTGGAAACTTAAGATTCACAAATGGCTAACATCTTATATTTGTACAATTTTCTAAATGTAAGCGCTGAGCAAGTTCGAGTGGCTGACGAGAGTCAACTAGACTTAACCATAGTCGATCTAGATGTCACTCGAACGCTGCATAGTTTGACTTGCTAGTCCAACGGGATCAACCTAACCCTGAAGCACTGTTTCTCTAGTCAACTCACACTGTTACCTCACTTTTTCATGATGGCGGTTAGGTTACGTGACAGAAACAGTTTTGAAACTTTTGCAAACACACAAACAGTTGATTTTGAGCAAATCTCTTAGAGTAGTGGTTTAACGATAAATTTTTTCTGTTCACTTTGTCGTGGCCTTGTTGGATTGCCATATTTCAAAATGCTAAATGTGTTTGAGTGAAACACAGACCACGCATGGGTGACTAAAATGGCAAACTGAGTGAAGGTTAGCACCCGAACCTGCTCGCCGACTAAACAAATGAGATCAGACCCAAGTACATGGAAAATGCTTTGTTTTTAATGGGGGTGTGATGAAGCAGAGTAGATATTGGATCAAAATGCATGACTTACCAGTTGTAAAGAAAGTTAACTTCACTCAGCTCAATATCTCCTTCATCATGTAACATCAGTGAATGGCAACAGTGAAATAACTTCTAGAACAGGATGTCTGCAAAATATGAAACATGAAAAGCTGGTAACAATTGATAACAGATGCATGACATGTCTTGTTTACTGGCTGTTTTTACTCAGTATTGGTTTGTGTGAACACTATGTATTGTGCACTGTCTCTAAGTAGAATGTGTATTTGATAAGAACCCATCCTACAAAGAGCTGCTTCTTAACAATCCGTGAGTGAGATAAGTAAATGTTTGAAAGAGCCTGTCCTGCTAATTCGTATTTAATGCCATGGAGTAGATTTGTCAGTCTCCTGACGACTGGGTCTACTGGTCTATTGGGTCTACTGGGTCTACTGGGGGTCTCTGGGTCTACTGGGCCTACTTTGAGTCTACTGGGTCTACTGGGTCTACTGTGTCTACTGGGTCTACTGGGGATCTACTGGGTCTACTGGGTCTACTTGGGGATCTACTGGGCCTTCTGGGGTCTCTTGGTCTACTGGGTCTACTTGGTCTACTGTGTCTACTGGGTCTACTGGGGGTCTCTGGGTCTATTGGGTCTAATGGGTCTACTTGAGTCTACTGCAACTACTGGGGGTCTACGAGTTCTACTGGGTCTACTTGGTCTACTTGGGGTCTATTTTGGGTCTATTGGGTCTTCTGGGTGTCTCTGGGTCTACTGGGTCTACTTGGGGTATACTGGGGGTCTACTGGGTCTACTTGCTCTATTGGGTCTACTAGGTCTACTGGGGGTCTACTTGGGGTCTACTGGGGGTCTACTGGGTCTACTGGGGTCTATTTGGGGTCTACTTAGGATCTACTGGGGGTCTCTGGGTCTACGTGGGGTCTACTGGGGGTCTACTGAGTCTATCTGGGTCTATTGGGACTACTAGGTTTGCTGGGGGTCTACTTGGGGTCTACTGGGTCTACTGTGTCTACAGGGTCTCTGGGTCTACTGGGTCTATTGGGTCTACTGGGTCTACTGGGAGTCTCTGGGTCTACTGAGTCTACTGTGTCTACTGGGTGTACTGTGTCTACTTGGTCTACTGGGTCTATTGGGTCTACTGGGTCTACTGGGGGTCTCTGGGTCTACTGGGTCTGCTGGGTCAACTGGGTCTACTTAGAGTCTACTGGGTCTACTGTGTCTACTGGGTCTACTGGGGATCCACTAGGTCTACTGGGTCTACTTAGGGATCTACTGGGTCTTCTGGGGTCTCTCTGGGTCTACTGGGTCTACTGGGTCTACTGGGGGTCTCTGGGTCTACTGAGTCTACTGGGTCTACTTTGAGTCTACTGGGTCTACTGGGGGTCTACGAGTTCTACTGGGTCTACTTGGTCTACTTGGGGTTTATTTGGGGTCTAATGGGTCTAGGGGGGGGTCTACTGGGTCTACTTGGTCTATTGGGTGTACCAGGTCTACTTGGGGTCTAATTGGGGTCTACTGGAGGTCTCTGGGTCTACTGGGTATACTGGGTCTATCTGGGTCTATTAGGTCCACTTGGGGTCTACTGGGGGTCTCTGGGTCTACTACGTCTACTGGGGGTCTACTTGGGGTCTACTGGGTCTACTGGGTCTAGTGGGTGTACTGGGGTCTACTTGAGGTCTACTTGGGGTCTACTGGGGGTCTCTGGGTCTACTGGGTCTACTGGGTCTACGTGGGGTCTACTGGGGGTCTACTGGGTCTTTCTGGGTCTATTTGGGTCTACTAGGTTTACTGGGGTTCTACTGGGTCTCTGGGTCTACTGGGTCTACTGGGGGTCTCTAGGTCTAATGGGTCTACTGTGTCTACTGGGTCTACTGTGTCTACTTGGTCTACTGGGTCTATTGGGTCTACTGGGGGTCTCTGGGTCTACTGGGTCTGCTGGGTCTACTCGGTCTACTTTGAGTCTACTGGGTCTACTGTGTCTACTGGGTCTACTGGGGATCCACTGGGTCTAATGGATCTACTGGGTCTTCTGTGGTCTCTGGGTCTACTGGGTCTACTTGGTCTACTGTGTCTACTGGGTCTACTGGGGGTCTCTTGGTCAACTGGGTCTTCTGGGTCTACTTTGAGTCTACTGGGTCTACTGGGGGTCTACGAGTTCAACTGGCTCTACTTGGTCTACTTGGGGTTTATTTGAGGTCTACTGAGTCTACTAGGGGTCTACTGGGTCTACTTGGACTATTGGGTCTACTAGGTCTACTGGGGGTGTACTTGGGGTCTACTGGGGGTCTACTGGGGGTCTCTGGGTCTACTGGGTCTACTGGGTCTACTGGGTCTATCTGGGTCTATCTGGGTCTATTGGGTCTACTAAATTTACTGGGGGTCTACTTGGGGTCTACTGGGTCTACCGGGTCTACAAGGGTCTACTTGGAGTCTACTTGGGTCTACTAGGTTTACTGGGGGTCTACTTGGTCTACTGTGTCTACTGTGTCTACTTGGTCTCTGGGTCTACTGGGTCTATTGGGTCTACTGGGTCTACTGGGTCTACTGGGGGTCTCTAGGTCTACTGGGTCTACTGTGTCTACTGGGTCTACTGTGACTACTTGGTCTACTGGGTCTATTGGGTCTACTGGGTCTACTGGGGGTCTCTGGGTCTACTGGGTCTGCTGGGTCTACTGGGTCTACTTTGAGTCTACTGGGTCTACTGGGTCTACTGTGTCTACTGGGTCTACTGGGTCTACTGGGGATCCACTGGGTCTACTGGGTCTCCACTGGGTCTACTGGGTCTACTTGGGGATCTACTGGGTCTTCTTGGGTCTCTGGGTCTACTGGGTCTACTTGGTCTACTGTGTCTACTGGGTCTACTGGGGGTCTCTGAGTCAACTTGGTCTTCTGGGTCTACTTTGAGTCTACTGGGTCTACTGGGGGTCTACGAGTTCTACTGGGCCTACTTGGTCTATTTGGGGTTTATTTGGGGTCTACTGGGTCTACTGGGGTCTACTGGGTCTAATTGGTCTATTGGGTCTACTAGGTCTACTGGGGGTGTACTTGGAGTCTAGTTGGGGTCTACTGGGGGTCTCTGGGTCTAGTGGGTCTACGCGGGGTCTACTGGGGGTCTACTTGGTCTACTGGGTCTACTGTGTCTACTGGGTCTCTGGGTCTACTGTGTCTATTGGGTACACAGGGTCTACTAGGGGTCTCTAGGTCTACTGGGTCTACTGTGTCTACTTCGTCTACTGGGTCTATTTGGTCTACTGGGTCTACTGGGGGTCTCTGGGTCTACTGGGTCTGCTGCGTCTACTGGGTCTACTTTGAGTCTACTGGGTCTACTGGGTCTACTGGGTCTACTGTGTCTACTGCGTCTACTGGGTCTACTGGGGATACACTGGGTCTACTGGGTCTACTTGGGGATCTACTGGGTCTTCTGAGGTCTCTGGGTCTACTGGATCTACTTGGTCTACTGTGTCTACTGGGTCTACTGGGGGTCTCTGGGTCAACTGGGTCTTCTGGGTCTACTTTGAGTCTACTGGGTCTACTGGGGGTCTACGAGTTCTACTGGGTCTACTTGATCTACTTGGGGTTTATTTGGGGTCTACTGGGTCTACTGGGGGTCTACTGGGTCTACCTGGACTATTGGGTCTACTAGGTCTACTGGGGGTGTACTTAGGGTCTACTGGGGGTCTACTGGGGGTCTCTGGGTCTACTGGGTCTACTGGTTCTATCTGGGTCTATTGGGTCTACTAGGTTTACTTGGGGTCTACTGGGGGTCTACTGGGTCTACTGGGTCTAATGGGTCTACTGGGGTCTACCTGGGGTCTACTAGGTTTACTGGGGTTCTACTGGGTCTCTGGGTCTACTGGGTCTACTGGGGGTCTCTAGGTCTAATGGGTCTACTGTGTCTACTGGGTCTACTGTGTCTACTTGGTCTACTGGGTCTATTGGGTCTCCACTGGGTCTACTGGGTCTACTTGGGGATCTACTGGGTCTTCTTGGGTCTCTGGGTCTACTGGGTCTACTTGGTCTACTGTGTCTACTGGGTCTACTGGGGGTCTCTGAGTCAACTTGGTCTTCTGGGTCTACTTTGAGTCTACTGGGTCTACTGGGGGTCTACGAGTTCTACTGGGCCTACTTGGTCTATTTGGGGTTTATTTGGGGTCTACTGGGTCTACTGGGGTCTACTGGGTCTAATTGGTCTATTGGGTCTACTAGGTCTACTGGGGGTGTACTTGGAGTCTACTTGGGGTCTACTGGGGGTCTCTGGGTCTAGTGGGTCTACGCGGGGTCTACTGGGGGTCTACTTGGTCTACTGGGTCTACTGTGTCTACTGGGTCTCTGGGTCTACTGTGTCTATTGGGTACACAGGGTCTACTAGGGGTCTCTAGGTCTACTGGGTCTACTGTGTCTACTTCGTCTACTGGGTCTATTTGGTCTACTGGGTCTACTGGGGGTCTCTGGGTCTACTGGGTCTGCTGCGTCTACTGGGTCTACTTTGAGTCTACTGGGTCTACTGGGTCTACTGGGTCTACTGTGTCTACTGCGTCTACTGGGTCTACTGGGGATACACTGGGTCTACTGGGTCTACTTGGGGATCTACTGGGTCTTCTGAGGTCTCTGGGTCTACTGGATCTACTTGGTCTACTGTGTCTACTGGGTCTACTGGGAGTCTCTGGGTCAACTGGGTCTTCTGGGTCTACTGGGTCTACTGGGGGTCTACGAGTTCTACTGGGTCTACTTGATCTACTTGGGGTTTATTTGGGGTCTACTGGGTCTACTGGGGGTCTACTGGGTCTACCTGGACTATTGGGTCTACTAGGTCTACTGGGGGTGTACTTAGGGTCTACTGGGGGTCTACTGGGGGTCTCTGGGTCTACTGGGTCTACTGGTTCTATCTGGGTCTATTGGGTCTACTAGGTTTACTTGGGGTCTACTGGGGGTCTACTGGGTCTACTGGGTCTAATGGGTCTACTGGGGTCTACCTGGGGTCTACTTGGGGTCTACTGGGGGTCTCTGGGTCTAATGGGTCTACGTGGGGTCTACTGGGTCTATCTGGGTCTATTTGGGTCTACTAGGTTTACTGGGGGTCTACTTGGTCTACTGGGTCTACTGTGTCTACTGGGTCTCTGGGTCTACTGGGTCTACTGGGGGTCTCTAGGTCTACTGGGTCTACTGTGTCTACTGGGTCTACTGTGTCTACTTGGTCTACTGGGTCTATTGGGTCTACTGGGTCTACTGGGGGTCTCTGGGTCTACTGGGTCTGCTGGGTCTACTGGGTCTACTTTGAGTCTACTGGGTCTACTGTGTCTACTGGGTCTACTGGGTCTACTGGGGATCCACTGGGCTTACTGGGTCTACTTCGGGATCTACTGGGTCTTCTTGGGTCTCTGGGTCTACTGGGTCTACTGGGTCTACTTGGTCTACTGTGTCTACTGTGTCTACTGGGTCTACTGGGGGTCTCTGAGTCAACTGGGTCTTCTGGGTCTACCTTGAGTCTACTGGGTCTACTGGGGGTCTACGAGTTCTAATGGGCCTACTTGGTCTACTTGGGGTTTATTTTGGGTCTACTGGGTCTACTGGGGGTCTACTGGGTCTAATTGGTCTATTGGGGCTACTAGGTCTACTGGAGTGTACTTGGGGTCTACTGGGGGTCTCTGGGTCTATCTGGGTCTATTGGGTCTACTAGGTTTACTGGGGGTTTACTTCAGGTGTACTGGGGGTCTACTGGGCCTACTGGATGTACCGGTTCTACTGGGTCTACTGGGGGTCTCTGGTTCTACTGGGTCTACTGTGTCTACTGGGTCTACTGTGTCTACTGGGTCTATTGGGTCTACTGGGTCTACTGGGGTTTCTGGGTCTACTGGGTCTGCTGGGTCTACTGGGTCTACTTTGAGTCTACTGGGTCTACTGGGGGTCTACGAGTTCTACTGGGTCTACTTGGTCTACTTGGGGTCTATTTGGGTCTACTGGGTCTTCTCGGTGTCTCTGGGTCTACGGGGTCTACTGGGGGTCTACTGGGGGTCTACTGGGTCTACTTGGTCTATTGGGTCTACTAAGTCTACTGGGGGTCTACTTGGGGTCTACTGGGGGTCTGCTGGGTCTACTGGGTCTACTGGGTCTACTGGGAGTCTACTGGGTCTATCTGGGTCTATTGGGTCTACTAGGTTTATTGGGGGTCTACTTAGTGTCTACTGTGTCTACTGGGTCTACTGGGTCTACTGTGTCTACTGGGTCTCTGGGTCTACTGTGTCTACTGGGTCTACTGTGTCTACTGGGTTTACTGGGTCTATTGGATCTACTGGGTCTACTGGGGGTCTCTGGGTCTACTGGGTCTACTGGGTCTACTTTGAGTCTTCTGGGTCTACTGGGTCTACTGTGTCTACTGGGTCTATTGATGTACTAGGTCTACTGGGGGTCTACTTGGGATCTACTGGGGGTCTACTGGGGGTCTCTGGGTCTACTGGGTATACTGGGTCTATCTGGGTCTATTGGGTCAACTTGGGGTTTACTGGGGGTCTACTGGATCTACTTGGTCTATTGGGTCTACTAGGTCTACTGGGGGTCTCTGGGTCAACTGGGTCTTCTGGGTCTACTTTGAGTCTACTGGGTCTACTGGGGGTCTGCGAGTTCTACTGGGTCTACTTGGTCTACTAGGTTTACTGGGGGTCTACTTGGGGTCTACTGGGGGTCTACTGGGTCTACTGGGTCTAATGGGTCTACTGGGGTCTACTTGGGGTCTACTTGGGGTCTACTGGGGGTCTCTGGGTCTAATGGGTCTACGTGGGGTCTACTGGGTCTATCTGGGTCTATTTGGGTCTACTAGGTTTACTGGGGGTCTACTTGGTCTACTGGGTCTACTGTGTCTACTGGGTCTCTGGGTCTACTGGGTCTACTGGGGGTCTCTAGGTCTACTGGGTCTACTGTGTCTACTGGGTCTACTGTGTCTACTTGGTCTATTGGGTCTACTGGGTCTACTGGGGGTCTCTGGGTCTACTGGGTCTGCTGGGTCTACTGGGTCTACCTTGAGTCTACTGGGTCTACTGTGTCTACTGGGTCTACTGGGTCTACTGGGGATCCACTGGGCTTACTGGGTCTACTTCGGGATCTACTGGGTCTTCTTGGGTCTCTGGGTCTACTGGGTCTACTGGGTCTACTTGGTCTACTGTGTCTACTGTGTCTACTGGGTCTACTGGGGGTCTCTGGGTCAACTGGGTCTTCTGGGTCTACCTTGAGTCTACTGGGTCTACTGGGGGTCTACGAGTTCTAATGGGCCTACTTGGTCTACTTGGGGTTTATTTGGGGTCTACTGGGTCTACTGGGGGTCTACTGGGTCTAATTGGTCTATTGGGGCTACTAGGTCTACTGGGGGTGTACTTGGGGTCTACTGGGGGTCTCTGGGTCTACTGGGTCTACTGGGTCTATCTGGGTCTATTGGGTCTACTAGGTTTACTGGGGGTTTACTTCAGGTCTACTGGGGGTCTACTGGGCTTACTGGATGTACCGGTTCTACTGGGTCTACTGGGGGTCTCTGGTTCTACTGGGTCTACTGTGTCTACTGGGTCTACTGTGTCTACTGGGTCTATTGGGTCTACTGGGTCTACTGGGGTTTCTGGGTCTACTGGGTCTGCTGGGTCTACTGGGTCTACTTTGAGTCTACTGGGTCTACTGGGGGTCTACAAGTTCTACTGGGTCTACTTGGTCTACTTGGGGTCTATTTGGGTCTACTGGGTCTTCTGGGTGTCTCTGGGTCTACTGGGTCTACTGGGGGTCTACTGAGGGTCTACTGGGTCTACTTGGTCTATTGGGTCTACTAAGTCTACTGGGGGTCTACTTGGGGTCTACTGGGGGTCTGCTGGGTCTACTGGGTCTACTGGGTCTACTGGGAGTCTACTGGGTCTATCTGGGTCTATTGGGTCTACTAGGTTTATTGGGGGTCTACTTAGTGTCTACTGTGTCTACTGGGTCTACTGTGTCTACTGGGTCTCTGGGTCTACTGGGTCTACTGTGTCTACTGGGTCTACTGTGTCTACTGGGTTTACTGGGTCTATTGGATCTACTGGGTCTACTGGGGGTCTCTGGGTCTACTGGGTCTACTGGGTCTACTTTGAGTCTTCTGGGTCTACTGGGTCTACTCTGTCTACTGGGTCTATTGATGTACTAGGTCTACTGGGGGTCTACTTGGGATCTACTGGGGGTCTACTGGGGGTCTCTGGGTCTACTGGGTATACTGGGTCTATCTGGGTCTATTGGGTCAACTTGGGGTTTACTGGGGGTCTACTGGATCTACTTGGTCTATTGGGTCTACTAGGTCTACTGGGGGTCTCTGGGTCAACTGGGTCTTCTGGGTCTACTTTGAGTCTACTGGGTCTCCTGGGGGTCTGCGAGTTCTACTGGGTCTACTTGGTCTACTAGGTTTACTGGGGGTCTACTTGGGGTCTACTGGGGGTCTACTGGGTCTACTGGGTCTATCTGGGTCTATTGGGTCTACTAGGTTTACTTGGGGTCTACTTGGGGTCTACTGGGGGTCTACTGGGTCTACTGGGTCTAATGGGTCTACTGGGGTCTACCTGGGGTCTACTTGGGGTCTACTGGGGGTCTCTGGGTCTAATGGGTCTACGTGGGGTCTACTGGGTCTATCTGGGTCTATTTGGGTCTACTAGGTTTACTGGGGGTCTACTTGGTCTACTGGGTCTACTGTGTCTACTGGGTCTCTGGGTCTACTGGGTCTACTGGGGGTCTCTAGGTCTACTGGGTCTACTGTGTCTACTGGGTCTACTGTGTCTACTTGGTCTACTGGGTCTATTGGGTCTACTGGGTCTACTGGGGGTCTCTGGGTCTACTGGGTCTGCTGGGTCTACTGGGTGTACTTTGAGTCTACTGGGTCTACTGTGTCTACTGGGTCTACTGGGTCTACTGGGGATCCACTGGGCTTACTGGGTCTACTTCGGGATCTACTGGGTCTTCTTGGGTCTCTGGGTCTACTGGGTCTACTGGGTCTACTTGGTCTACTGTGTCTACTGTGTCTACTGGGTCTACTGGGGGTCTCTGAGTCAACTGGGTCTTCTGGGTCTACCTTGAGTCTACTGGGTCTACTGGGGGTCTACGAGTTCTAATGGGCCTACTTGGTCTACTTGGGGTTTATTTTGGGTCTACTGGGTCTACTGGGGGTCTACTGGGTCTAATTGGTCTATTGGGGCTACTAGGTCTACTGGAGTGTACTTGGGGTCTACTGGGGGTCTCTGGGTCTATCTGGGTCTATTGGGTCTACTAGGTTTACTGGGGGTTTACTTCAGGTGTACTGGGGTCTACTGGGCCTACTGGATGTACCGGGTCTACTGGGTCTACTGGGGGTCTCTGGTTCTACTGGGTCTACTGTGTCTACTGGGTCTACTGTGTCTACTGGGTCTATTGGGTCTACTGGGTCTACTGGGGTTTCTGGGTCTACTGGGTCTGCTGGGTCTACTGGGTCTACTTTGAGTCTACTGGGTCTACTGGGGGTCTACGAGTTCTACTGGGTCTACTTGGTCTACTTGGGGTCTATTTGGGTCTACTGGGTCTTCTCGGTGTCTCTGGGTCTACGGGGTCTACTGGGGGTCTACTGGGGTCTACTGGGTCTACTTGGTCTATTGGGTCTACTAAGTCTACTGGGGTCTACTTGGGGTCTACTGGGGTCTGCTGGGTCTTCTGTGTCTTCTGGGTCTTATGGGAGTCTACTGGGTCTATCTGGGTCTATTGGGTCTACTAGGTTTATTGGGGTCTACTTAGTGTCTACTGTGTCTACTGGGTCTACTGGGTCTACTGTGTCTACTGGGTCTCTGGGTCTACTGTGTCTACTGGGTCTACTGTGTCTACTGGGTTTACTGGGTCTATTGGATCTACTGGGTCTACTGTGGGTCTCTGGGTCTACTGGGTCTACTGGGTCTACTTTGAGTCTTCTGGGTCTACTGGGTCTACTGTGTCTACTGGGTCTATTGATGTACTAGGTCTAATGGGGTCTACTTGGGATCTACTGGGGTCTACTGGGGTCTCTGGGTCTACTGGGTATACTGGGTCTATCTGGGTCTATTGGGTCAACTTGGGGTTTACTGGGGGTCTACTGGATCTACTTGGTCTATTGGGTCTACTAGGTATACTGGGGGTCTCTGGGTCAACTGGGTCTTCTGGGTCTACTTTGAGTCTACTGGGTCTACTGGGGGTCTGCGAGTTCTACTGGGTCTACTTGGTCTACTAGGTTTACTGGGGGTCTACTTGGGGTCTACTGGGGGTCTACTGGGTCTACTGGGTCTAATGGGTCTACTGGGGTCTACTGGGGTCTACTTGGGGTCTACTTGGGGTCTACTTGGGGTCTCTGGGTCTAATGGGTCTACGTGGGGTCTACTGGGTCTATCTGGGTCTATTTGGGTCTACTAGGTTTACTGGGGGTCTACTTGGTCTACTGGGTCTACTGTGTCTACTGGGTCTCTGGGTCTACTGGGTCTACTGGGGGTCTCTAGGTCTACTGGGTCTACTGTGTCTACTGGGTCTACTGTGTCTACTTGGTCTATTGGGTCTACTGGGTCTACTGGGGGTCTCTGGGTCTACTGGGTCTGCTGGGTCTACTGGGTCTACCTTGAGTCTACTGGGTCTACTGTGTCTACTGGGTCTACTGGGTCTACTGGGGATCCACTGGGCTTACTGGGTCTACTTCGGGATCTACTGGGTCTTCTTGGGTCTCTGGGTCTACTGGGTCTACTGGGTCTACTTGGTCTACTGTGTCTACTGTGTCTACTGGGTCTACTGGGGGTCTCTGAGTCAACTGGGTCTTCTGGGTCTACCTTGAGTCTACTGGGTCTACTGGGGGTCTACGAGTTCTAATGGGCCTACTTGGTCTACTTGGGGTTTATTTGGGGTCTACTGGGTCTACTGGGGGTCTACTGGGTCTAATTGGTCTATTGGGGCTACTAGGTCTACTGGGGGTGTACTTGGGGTCTACTGGGGGTCTCTGGGTCTACTGGGTCTACTGGGTCTATCTGGGTCTATTGGGTCTACTAGGTTTACTGGGGGTTTACTTCAGGTCTACTGGGGTCTACTGGGCCTACTGGATGTACCGGTTCTACTGGGTCTACTGGGGTCTCTGGTTCTACTGGGTCTACTGTGTCTACTGGGTCTACTGTGTCTACTGGGTCTATTGGGTCTACTGGGTCTACTGGGGTTTCTGGGTCTACTGGGTCTGCTGGGTCTACTGGGTCTACTTTGAGTCTACTGGGTCTACTGGGGGTCTACAAGTTCTACTGGGTCTACTTGGTCTACTTGGGGTCTATTTGGGTCTACTGGGTCTTCTGGGTGTCTCTGGGTCTACTGGGTCTACTGGGGGTCTACTGAGGGTCTACTGGGTCTACTTGGTCTATTGGGTCTACTAAGTCTACTGGGGGTCTACTTGGGGTCTACTGGGGTCTGCTGGGTCTAGAGGTTCTACAGGGTCGACTGGGCGTCGACTGGGTCGATCTGGGTCGAGTGGGTCTCCTCGGTTTCTTGGGGGGCTACTGAGTGTCTACTGTGTCTACTGGGTCTACTGTGTCTACTGGGTCTCTGGGTCTACTGGGTCTACTGTGTCTACTGGGTCTACTGTGTCTACTGGGTTTACTGGGTCTATTGGATCTACTGGGTCTACTGGGGGTCTCTGGGTCTACTGGGTCTACTGGGTCTACTTTGAGTCTTCTGGGTCTACTGGGTCTACTCTGTCTACTGGGTCTATTGATGTACTAGGTCTACTGGGGGTCTACTTGGGATCTACTGGGGGTCTGCTGGGGGTCTCTGGGTCTACTGGGTATACTGGGTCTATCTGGGTCTATTGGGTCAACTTGGGGTTTACTGGGGGTCTACTGGGTCTACTTGGTCTATTGGGTCTACTAGGTCTACTGGGGGTCTATTTGGGGTCTACTGGGGGTCTACTGGGTCTACTGGGTCTACTGGGGTCTAAATGGGGTCTACCTGGGGTCTACTTGGGTCTCTGGGTCTACTGGGTCTACTGGGTCTACTGGGGTCTACTGGGGGTCTACTGGGTCTATCTGGGTCTATGTGGGTCTACTAGGTTTACTGGGGGTCTACTTGGTCTACTGGGTCTACTGTGTCTACTGTGTCTACTGGGTCTCTGGGTCTACTGGGTCTATTGGGTACACAGGGTCTACTAGGGGTCTCTAGGTCTACTGGGTCTACTGTGTCTACTTCGTCTACTGGGTCTATTTGGTCTACTGGGTCTACTGGGGGTCTCTGGGTCTACTGGGTCTGCTGCGTCTACTGGGTCTACTTTGAGTCTACTGGGTCTACTGGGTCTACTGGGTCTACTGTGTCTACTGGGTCTACTGGGTCTACTGGGGATCCACTGGGTCTACTGGGTCTACTTGGGGATCTACTGGGTCTTCTGGGGTCTCTGGGTCTACTGTATCTACTTGGTCTACTGTGTCTACTGGGTCTACTGGGGGTCTCTGGGTCAACTGGGTCTTCTGGGTCTACTTTGAGTCTACTGGGTCTACTGGGGGTCTATGAGTTCTACTGGGTCTACTTGGGGTTTATTTGGGGTCTACTGGGTCTACTGGGGGTCTACTGGGTCTACCTGGACTATTGGGTCTACTAGGTCTACTGGGGGTGTACTTGGGGTCTACTGGGGGTCTACTGGAGTCTCTGGGTCTACTGGGTCTACTGGTTCTATCTGGGTCTATTGGGTCTACTAGGTTTACTGGGGGTATACTTGGGGTCTACTGGGGGTCTACTGGGTCTACTGGGTCTAATGGGTCTACTGGGGTCTACTTGGGGTCTACTTGGGGTCTACTTGGGGTCTCTGGGTCTAATGGGTCTACGTGGGGTCTACTGGGTCTATCTGGGTCTATTTGGGTCTACTAGGTTTACTGGGGGTCTACTTGGTCTACTGGGTCTACTGTGTCTACTGGGTCTCTGGGTCTACTGAGTCTATTGGGTCTACTGGGTCTACTGGGGGTCTCTAGGTCTACTGGGTCTACTGTGTCTACTGGGTCTACTGTCTACTTGGTCTACTGGGTCTATTGGGTCTACTGGGTCTACTGGGTCTACTGGGGGTCTCTGGGTCTACTGGGTCTACTTTGAGTCTACTGGGTCTACTGTGTCTACTGGGTCTACTGGGTCTACTGGGGATCCTCTGGGCTTACTGGGTCTACTTGGGGATCTACTGGGTCTTCTTGGGTCTCTGGGTCTACTGGGTCTACTGGGTCTACTTGGTCTACTGTGTCTACTGTGTCTACTGGGTCTACTGGGGGTGTCTGAGTCAACTGGGTCTTCTGGGTCTACCTTGAGTCTACTGGGTCTACTGGGGGTCTACCAGTTCTAATGGGCCTACTTGGTCTACTTGGGGTTTATTTGGGGTCTACTGGGTCTACTGGGGGTCTACTGGGTCTAATTGGTCTATTGGGTCTACTAGGTCTACTGGGTGTGTATTTTGGGTCTACTGGGGGTCTCTGGGTCTACTGGGTCTACTGGGTCTATCTGGGTCTATTGGGTCTACTAGGTTTACTGGGGGCTTACTTCAGGTCTACTGGGGGTCTACTGGGCCTACTGGATGTACCGGTTCTACTGGGTCTACTGGGGGTCTCTGGTTCTACTGGGTCTACTGTGTCTACTGGGTCTACTGTGTCTACTGGGTCTATTGGGTCTACTGGGTCTACTGGGGTTTCTGGGTCTACTGGGTCTGCTGGGTCTACTGGGTCTACTTTGAGTCTACTGGGTCTACTGGGGGTCTACGAGTTCTACTGGGTCTACTTGGTCTACTTGGGGTCTATTTGGGTCTACTGGGTCTTCTGGGTGTCTCTGGGTCTACTGGGGGTCTACTGGGTCTACTTGGTCTATTGGGTCTACTAAGTCTACTGTGGGTCTACTTGGGGTCTACTGGGGGTCTGCTGGGTCTACTGGGTCTACTGGGTCTACTGGGAGTCTACTGGGTCTATCTGGGTCTATTGGGTCTACTAGGTTTATTGGGGGTCTACTTAGTGTCTACTGTGTCTACTGGGTCTACTGGGTCTACTGTGTCTACTGGGTCTCTGGGTCTACTGTGTCTACTGGGTCTACTGTGTCTACTGGGTTTACTGGGTCTATTGGATGTACTGGGTCTACTGGGGGTCTCTGGGTCTACTGGGTCTACTTTGAGTCTTCTGGGTCTACTGGGTCTACTGTGTCTACTGGGTCTATTGATGTACTAGGTCTACTGGGGGTCTACTTGGGATCTACTGGGGGTCTACTGGGGGTCTCTGGGTCTACTGGGTATACTGGGTCTATCTGGGTCTATTGGGTCAACTTGGGGTTTACTGGGGGTCTACTGGGTCTACTTGGTCTATTGGGTCTACTAGGTCTACTGGGGGTCTACTTGGGGTCTACTTGGGGTCTACTGGGTCTACTGGGGTCTAAATGGGGTCTACTTGGGGTCTACTGGGGTCTCTGGGTCTACGTGGGGTCTACTGTGGGTCTACTGGGTCTATCTGGGTCTATGTGGGTCTACTAGGTTTACTGGGGGTCTACTTGGTCTACTGGGTCTCTGGGTCTACTGGGTCTATTAGGTATACAGGGTCTACTAGGGGTCTCTAGGTCTACTGGGTCTACTGTGTCTACTTGGTCTACTGGGTCTATTTGGTCTACTTGGTCTACTGGGGGTCTCTGGGTCTACTGGGTCTGCTGGGTCTACTGGGTCTACTTTGAGTCTACTGGGTCTACTGGGGGTCTACGAGTTCTACTGGGTCTACTTGGTCTACTTGGGGTCTATTTGGGTCTACTGGGTCTTCTGGGTGTCTCTGGGTCTACTGGGTCTACTGGGGGTCTACTGGGTCTACTTGGTCTATTGGGTCTACTAAGTCTACTGTGGGTCTACTTGGGGTCTACTGGGGGTCTGCTGGGTCTACTGGGTCTACTGGGTCTACTGGGAGTCTACTGGGTCTATCTGGGTCTATTGGGTCTACTAGGTTTATTGGGGGTCTACTTAGTGTCTACTGTGTCTACTGGGTCTACTGGGTCTACTGTGTCTCTGGGTCTACTGTGTCTACTGGGTCTACTGTGTCTACTGGGTTTACTGGGTCTATTGGATGTACTGGGTCTACTGGGGGTCTCTGGGTCTACTGGGTCTACTTTGAGTCTTCTGGGTCTACTGGGTCTACTGTGTCTACTGGGTCTATTGATGTACTAGGTCTACTGGGGGTCTACTTGGGATCTACTGGGGGTCTACTGGGGGTCTCTGGGTCTACTGGGTATACTGGGTCTATCTGGGTCTATTGGGTCAACTTGGGGTTTACTGGGGGTCTACTGGGTCTACTTGGTCTATTGGGTCTACTAGGTCTACTGGGGGTCTACTTGGGGTCTACTTGGGGTCTACTGGGTCTACTGGGGTCTAAATGGGGTCTACTTGGGGTCTACTGGGGTCTCTGGGTCTACGTGGGGTCTACTGTGGGTCTACTGGGTCTATCTGGGTCTATGTGGGTCTACTAGGTTTACTGGGGGTCTACTTGGTCTACTGGGTCTACTGGGTCTCTGGGTCTACTGGGTCTATTAGGTATACAGGGTCTACTAGGGGTCTCTAGGTCTACTGGGTCTACTGTGTCTACTTGGTCTACTGGGTCTATTTGGTCTACTTGGTCTACTGGGGGTCTCTGGGTCTACTGGGTCTGCTGGGTCTACTGGGTCTACTTTGAGTCTACTGGGTCTACTGGGTCTACTGGGTCTACTGTGTCTACTGGGTCTACTGGGTCTACTGGGGATCCACTGGGTCTACTGGGTCTACTTGGGGATCTACTGGGTCTTCTGGGGTCTCTGGGTCTACTGGGTCTACTTGGTCTACTGTGTCTACTGGGTCTACTGGGGGTCTCTGGGTCAACTGGGTCTTCTGGGTCTCCTTTGAGTCTACTGGGTCTACTGGGGGTCTACGAGTTCTACTGGGTCTACTTCGTCTACTTGGGGTTTATTTGGGGTCTACTGGGTCTACTGGGGGTCTACTGAGTCTACTTGGACTATTGGGTCTACTAGGTCTACTGCGGGGGTACTTGGGGTCTACTGGGGGTCTCTGGGTCTACTGGGTCTACTGGTTCTATCTGGGTCTATTGGGTCTACTTGGGGTCTACTGGGGTCTCTGGGTCTAATGGGTCTACGTGGGGTCTACTGGGTCTATCTGGGTCTATTTGGGTCTACTAGGTTTACTGGGGGTCTACTTGGTGTACTGGGTCTACTGTGTCTACTGTGTCTACTGGGTCTATTGGGTCAAACCTGATGCCAAGACTAAATCATATGGTAGTAGGGCACCCAAGCTACCAACATTTCATGATGACAAGGACGATTTAGATTCCTATTTACAAAGATTTGAGAGATATGCCGAAAGTCAGGGTTGGTCTGAGGATACTTGGTGCATTAATCTTAGTGCTCTTCTTACAGGTAAGGCACTTTTTGTTTACTCTAGACTACCTACACATGAAGCCAATGATCATGACAAACTCAAAATAGCATTGTTTAAGCAATATAATCTAACTGAAGAAGGTTTCCGTAAGAAGTTAAGGCAGGCCCGCCCAGATAAGCTCGAAAGTCCAGCACAGTTTACAGTTCGTCTTGAGAACAATTTTGATCGTTGGATAGAGCTGGCTCAGGCAGAAAATACTTATTTGGGTTTGAAAAATCTAATCTTATGCGAGCAATTCATTAACTGTTGTGGTCTAGAGCTTTCCATTTTCTTAAAGGAGCGCTCAATAAAAGACATTGAGAAGATGGCAAAAGAACAATTCATCGAGGCGAGATGCACTACTTTTGGTCAGTATACACAAATGCAACGGAAACCACAGCAACAGAGCAGTCGAAAGCCTGACACGTCTAGTGTGCAGTACAACAAGAGCTATCAACCACCTTCCTCTACATCTGCACAAGTTAGGACGTGCTACATTTGTCATAGGAAGGGTCATATGGCAAAGGACTGTTATCATAGAGCTAAGTCAACAGTCAAAGCATCAAGTATGGTGGTACAAGAGAATACGGAACAAGATGAAGGCAATGCCACATCCAGATCAGCTGCATCAGGTGGTAAGTTCTCTAGTCAGTCCGCTCATGGGACATGTGATTGCAGTTGTCGAAAAAAGGGGTCACATGAAACAATGGCGTTTATGGCTACACATAGTTTAGAAGATTGCTGCCGTGAAGAGGACCATGTTACTTTAAAGTGTGGGCACCAACTACCCATATGAGTGCAGCCTGTGGGGATCGTGAACATCGACAAATGCCTGTTAAAGAAGGCCTGATCGGTAACCAGAAAGTTTCAGTGTTAAGGGACAGTGGGTGCAGTGGTGTTGTTATCCGCAGAGATCTAGTGCCAGATGAAATGTTGACCGGTGAGAAGAGAGTCTGTGTTCTGATAGGCGGAACCATTCGAAAGGTGCCTGTGGCAAATATTGTCGTCAATACTCCCTATCTTCATGGTTCAGTTGAAGCACTATGCATGAAGCATCCAGTCTATGATGTTATTCTTGGAAATGTTTCAGGGGTAAGGGGACCTTCAGACCCAATCCCACATTGGCCAGCTGACATGACACCCAGTGCTAATGATAATGTCACAGGAGGGGAGCCCATTCGCATGATTACAGGAGCTGTTCAAACAAGAGCTCAGAAGTTAACAGAAGGTCGGCCATCAAAGAAATTAAAGGTTCCCAATTGTCTTTCAACCATAGTTACTGCTAAAGAATTACAAGCAGAGCAGGAATCTGATCCTACACTACGACGTTGCAGAGAATCTGCTGAGACCAGTGAAATGTATTCTGGCAAAAATGGTCACACTTCTAATTTTTTGAAGAAAAAGGGCATTCTTTATCGAGAGTTCCAGTCACCCACTGTAGATAATAATAATGTTTTTCTGCAAGTTGTTGTTCCCTCTAAATACAGATCCCAGGTCATGAAGCTCGCCCATGAATCTTTGCTTGGTGGACACCTTGGGTCACAGAAAACGTCAGACAGAGTGACAACTAATTTCTTTTGGCCAGGCATCTTATCATCTATAAGGAGGTTCGTGCAATCCTGTGATATCTGCCAAAGGACATATCCAAAGGGTAAAGTGAAGAGACTACCACTTGGGAGTCTTCCTATTATCGACACGCCATTCCAACGTGTAGCAGTTGACATCATCGGGCCGATTCACCCAGCGACAGATAAAGGTAACAGATTTATCCTGACCATAGTCGACTACGCCACCCGATATCCTGAAGCTGTTCCCCTTTCGTACCATAGAGGCTAGCACAGTAGCTGAAGCTTTAGTTAGTGTTTTTTCAAGGGTCGGAATACCAAGAGAGATACTCAGTGACCAGGGAACACAATTCACATCGGGTCTGATGAGAGAAGTCAGCCGCTTATTGTCTCTGAAACAGTTAACCACTACTCCCTACCATCCCGCCTGTAATGGGCTCGTAGAAAGGTTCAACGGAACACTGAAGCAAATGCTCCGAAAGATGAGCACTGAGAGGCCCAAGAACTGGGATAGATATGTGGGGGCCTTGTTGTTTGCTTATAGAGAAGTACCGCAAGCTAGTCTCGGGTTCTCACCGTTTGAACTCCTGTATGGAAGGACTGTAAGGGGACCTATGTCTATATTAAAAGAGCTGTGGACAGGTGATGTGGAAGAGTCACAAGTAAGAACAACTTATGAGTATGTACTTGATTTGAAGAACAGGCTTCAAGAAACGTGTCAGCTAGCCCGCGAGAACATGAGGAAGGCACACAAACTTCAAAAGAAATACTATGAAAAGAAAAGCAAAGACAGACAGTTCAAGGTTGGGGATGATGTTTTATTGTTACTTCCAAAAGATAACAATAAACTTCTACTTCAATGGAAGGGTCCATTTCCAGTCGTTGGTAAGCAGAGTAATTGGGATTATCAGATTGATATTAATGGCACTATCAAAACATTCCATGCTAACCTTCTCAAAGGCTATATCCACAGGGAGGAACTATCCAGTCAGGTTGTCAACGATCAGGTGTATGGTTGTGTAGCCGTCATTGGTTTAGAACAAGAGGACGATGGTCAACCACGAGAGCTACTTCACTCTCCAGTCTTGAAAGCTACCGAGTCGATAAGCGACGTTAAGGTTGATTCTGATCTGACTGATCTACAGAAACGTGAGGTACACCAGCTGTTGCGGGAGTACTCAGATGTGCTGACGGACCTACCAGGTAGGACAACTTTGGGTGAACATGATATTAAGCTTACAACTGATGCACCAATTCGATCAAGGCCATATCCAATACCGTTTGCACTAAAAGAAACAGTAATGGAGGAAATTGCAACCATGCAGAAGTTGAGGGTCATTGAGCCATCAGAATCTCCTTATGCATCTCCTATTGTACTGGTTGAGAAGAAGGATGGCAGTAAGAGATTTTGCATCGACTTTAGAGGTCTGAACAGAATAACCGTGTTTGACGCGGAACCTATCCCTAATCCAGATGAAATTTTTGCTTCTCTAGTGAATGATCGTTTCTTCAGTAAATTTGATCTTACCAAAGGTTATTGGCAGGTACCAGTACACAAAGACGCCAGGCCAGCTACTGCATTTCTAACATCAGAAGGGTTGTTTCAGTTTTGCACCATGCCATTCGGGTTGGTAAATGCACCAGCAACATTCAGCAGAGTCATGAGAAGAGCTTTGAAAGGTCTCCCCCACACGGATAACTACATTGATGACATCTTAGTGCACACGCAGACTTGGTCCGATCATACCATCATCCTTAAGAAGTTGTTAGAGTGGTTGAGATCGGCACAGTTGACGGCCAAGCCAAGTAAGTGTCTAATCGGGGCTAAGTCATAAGAGTTTTTAGGCCACGTTGTAGGCAAGGGTGTGCTTAAACCACAAATTGAGAAGATGAAGAGCATCAAGGAAGCTGAGAGGCCGAAAACAAAGAAACAGCTGAGGTCCTTTTTAGGGCTAGCAGGCTATTATCGGCGCTTTATTCCAAATTTCGCTGCAGTAGCCGTTCCCCTCACTTACCTCACAAAAGCAAAGGAACCTAACATCATTCGATGGGGCGACAGTCAGGAAATTGCTTTCTGTGCATTAAAGTCTAAGTTGTCTACTAGCCCTATACTTCAACTCCCAGACTGCTCAAAGCAGTTTATCTTGAGAACCGATGCGTCTAACACAGGTGTTGGTGCAGTACTACTGCAGGTGCAAGAAGAGACGGAAGAGTTGTTCCCAGTTGCCTACGCAAATCGGAAGTTGCCCAGAGAAAAGGCATATGCAACAGTTGAGAAGGAAGGGCTTGCAATCATCTGGGGCATCCAGAAGTTTGAGCGTTATTTGTATGGCAGGGAGTTCGTTCTCCAGACTGATCAACAGTCACTACAGTATCTGCACAGGGCCAAGTTGGCTAACGCCAGAGTAATGCATTGGGCATTGGCTCTCCAGCCTTACAGGTTTAGAGTTGAGGCTATAAAGGGTTCGGAGAATGTTGGAGCAGATTTCAATTTTTTTGAAGGAGGGGGTAAAATGTCAGATCCAAGTTGTCTATTGTGTATATAGCCATGTGTATTATCCCCCAGTTTTGGTTGTGTGAATAATCATGTAAATAGCAGTTTGAATATTCATCAGTTTGTGGGGTCATGCGAATATGCATAGCCCCTTTTACGAATACATTAACCCAGCAATTGGCTCTAGAGTTATCCCTGGGGGGGATTTTGACAAAAATAAAATAAGGAGGGAAAGATTAAGTGAAGGGGAGCATTAGCTACAATGTGTGTTTTTGGACCGGGGATCGGAGGCAAGGCGAGCCACTGACTGCAAACCCGTAAGTTAATTTATTTTATTGACTAATATTCACGAGAAGCCACAAGATGAACTTAATTTTATCATGTTGATGTTCAAAGAGGTAAAAGGAATTGTATAAGTAATTTGGTTCCGAAAGCAAGTGATGGAATGTTTACAAATTCTTTGTCCAAAACCAAGTTTAAAGCTTTAGCACTTTCAGATGCATTGTCTTAAGGAAGGATCATTTTGTAACACCAGTGTGCAAGTTAATTTGAGCACAAAATTAGTTTGTTTTGGAATCTTTATAATTAATTTCAGATGCCCTTCGGGGATGGGTTTTTATCATGTACTGGAGTGGAAAAAAACTCCATGGCTGTAACCAGCTTGACGTGCCTGTGTGTGGAGCACTACTTTAAGATGAGTCGAGATGAGGATTTTGGACAAACGACGATACAGACAGCACACTCTGAACTGTTTATGAACACCATGAGAGTTGGGTGGAGCTGACCGTCCCAGGAAGAGATGGAGCATTTAAGTATTTATGGTGGTGGGACTTTATAGAGAAAGGGTGTCAGACCCAGTAAAAAGTTAAAGTGCCTGGTTGAGTACTTGTTAGAGAAAGGGTGCCAGACCCAGTAAAAAGTTAAAGTGCCTGGTTGAGTACTTGTTAGAGAAAGGGTGCCAGACCCAGTAAAAAGTTAAAGTGCCTGGTTGAGTACTTGTTAGAGAAAGGGTGCCAGACCCAGTAAAAAGTTAAAGTGCCTGGTTGAGTACTTGTTAGAGAAAGGGTGTCAGACCCAGTAAAAAGTTAAAGTGCCTGGTTGAGTACTTGTTAGAGAAAGGGTGTCAGACCCAGTAAAAAGTTAAAGTGCCTGGTTGAGTACTTGTTAGAGAAAGGGTGCCAGACCCAGTAAAAAGTTAAAGTGCCTGGTTGAGTACTTGTTCGAGAAAGGGTGCCAGACCCAGTAAAAAGTTAAAGTGCCTGGTTGAGTACTTGTTATAGAGAAAGGGTGCCAGACCCAGTAAAAAGTTAGAGTGCCTGGTTTTAGTGCTTATTAAGAAAAGGGGTGTCAAACCCAGAAAAATTAAGAATAAAGTTGTGGCATTACAACAGGAGGGGTGTGGAACACCAAATAGTAGCAGAGAATTGCTTTAATTCATTTTGTAAGTTGATTGTATATAATAAGGCTGTTGGCCTGTGGAATTTTGTGTAAATAAATCTAAGTGGAATTCTAGAAGGCTTCCGACTCTCTTATTATTCTAAACCGACATTGGTTCTCACAGGTCTTCTGGGTGTCTCTGGGTCTACTGGGTCTACTTGGGGTATACTGGGGGTCTACTTGGTCTACTTGGTCTATTGGGTCTACTAGGTCTACTTGGGGTCTACTGGGTCTAGTGGGGTCTATTTGGGGTCTACTTAGGGTCTACTGGGGGTCTCTGGGCCTACTCGGTCTACGTGGGGTCTACTGGGGGTCTACTGGGTCTATCTGGGTCTATTGGGTCTACTAGGTATACTGGGGGTCTACTTGGGGTCTACTGGGGGTCTGCTGGGTCTACTGGGTCTACTGTGTCTACAGGGTCTCTGGGTCTACTTGGTCTATTGGGTTTACTGGGTCTACTGGGGGTCTCTGGGTCTACTGGGTCTACTGTGTCTACTGGGTCTACTGTGTCTACTTGGTCTACTGGGTCTATTGGGTCTACTGGGTCTACTGGGGGTCTCTGGGTCTACTGGGTCTGCTGGGTCTACTGGGTCTACTTTGAGTCTACTGGGTCTACTGGGTCTACTGGGTCTACTGTGTCTACTGGGGATCCACTGGGTCTACTGGGGATCCACTGGGTCTACTGGGTCTACTTGGGGATCTACTGGGTCTTCTGGGGTCTCTGGGTCTACTGGGTCTACTGGGTCTACTTGGTCTACTGGGTCTACTGGGTCTAGTGGGGGTCTCTGGGTCAACTGGGTCTTCTGGGTCTACTTTGAGTCTACTGGGTCTACTGGGGCTTATGAGTTCTACTGGGTCTACTTGGTCTACTTGGGGTTTATTTTGGGTCTACTGGGTCTACTGGGGGTCTCTGGGTCTACTTGGACTATTGGGTCTACTAGGTCTACTGGGGGTCTACTTGGGGTCTCTGGGTCTACTGCTTCTACAGGGTCTATCTGGGGTCTACAAGGGGGTCTCTAGGTCTACTGGGGGTCTCTGGGTCTACTGGGTCTACTGGGTCTATCTGGGTCTATTGGGTCTACTAGGTTTATTGAAGGTCTACTTAGGGTCTACTGGGGGTCTACTGGGTCTACTGGGTCTACTGTGTCTACCGGGTCTCTGGGTCTACTGGGTCTACTGGGGATCGACTGGGTCTACTGGGTCTACTTGGGGATCTAATGGGTCTTCTGGGGTCTCTGGGTCTACTGGGTCTACTTGGTCTACTGTGTCTACTGGGTCTACTGGGGGTCTCTTGGTCTATTGGGTTTATTGGGTCTACTGGGTCTACTTTGAGTCTACTGCGTCTACTGGGGGTCTACGAGTTCTACTGGGTCTACTTGGTCTACTTGGGGTCTATTTTGGGTCTATTGGGTCTTCTGGGTGTCTCTGGGTCTACTGGGTCTACTTGGGGGTATACTGGGGGTCTACTGGGGGTCTACTTGGTCTATTGGGTCTACTAGGTCTACTGGGGGTCTACTTGGGGTCTACTGGGGGTCTACTGTGTCTACTGGGTCTAGTGGGGTCTAGTGGGGTCTACTTAGGGTCTACTGGGGGTCTCTGGGTCTACTGGGTCTACGTGGGGTCTACTGGGGTCTACTGGGTCTATCTGGGTCTATTGGGTCTACTAGGTTTACTGGGGGTCTACTTGGGGTCTACTGGGGGTATACTGGGTCTACTTGGACTATTGGGTCTGCTAGGAGATGTACTTGGGGTCTACTGGAGATGTACTTGGGGTCTACTGGGGGTCTCTTGGTCTACTGGGTCTGCTGGGTCTACTGGGTCTACTTTGAGTGTACTGGGTCTACTTGGGGATCTACTGGGTCTTCTTGGGTCTCTGGGTCTACTGGGTCTACTTGGTCTACTGTGTCTACTGGGTCTACTGGGGGTCTCTGGGTCAACTGGGTCTTCTGGGTCTACTTTGAGTCTACTGGGTCTACTGGGGGTCTACGAGTTCTACTGGGCCTACTTGGTCTACTTGGGGTTTATTTGGGGTCTACTGGGTCTACTGGGGGTCTACTGGGTCTAATTGGTCTATTGGGTGTACTAGGTCTACTGGGGTGTACTTGGGGTCTACTGGGGGTCTCTGGGTCTACTGGGTCTACTGGGTCTATCTGGGTCTATTGGGTCTACTAGGTCTACTTCGGGTCTACTGTGTCTACTTGGGGTCTACGAGTTCTACTGGGTTTACTTGGTCTACTTGGGGTCTACTGGGGGTCTCTGGGTCTACTGGGGGTCTCTGGGTCTACTGGGTCTACTGGGGGTCTACGGGGTCTATCTGGGTCTATTAGGTTTATTGGGGGTCTACTTGGGGTCTACTGGGGGTCTACTGGGTTTACTGGGTCTACTATGTCTACTGGGTCTCTGGGTCTACTGGGTCTATTGGGTCTACTTGGGGATCTACTGGGTCTTCTGGGGTCTCTGGGTCTACTGGGTCTACTTGGTCTACTGTGTCTACTGGGTCTACTGGGGGTCTCTGGGTCTATTGGGTCTACTGGGTCTACTTTGAGTCTACTGGTGCGTCAATCGAAGGAAACAAAGAAATTAGTGAGGCATTTAATGAGTACTTTGTGAACATTGGCGCTTCACTTGCTAGTAAGCTTCCCTTATTTAACACTACTTTTCAATCCTTTCTTGATGATAAATGTTCCCATTCTTTCTTCCTTAGTCCTATTTTACAAGAAGAAATTGCAGATGTTTTAAATAAGCTCCCTTCTGGCAAGTCGCCAGGTTGTGATTCTTTAAATTCTTTTGTTATCAAGAAAGCCAGGTACTCCTTAGCAAAACCACTAGCCAAGATTTTCAATAGGTCTATAAGTTCTGGAGTTTTTCCAGACGGGCTTAAAATAGCTAAAGTCACTCCTATTCATAAAGCAGGTGATAAACATTCCATTGGTAATTTCAGACCTATCTCTGTTGGGTCTACTGGGTCTACTTGGGGATCTAATGGGTCTTCTGGGGTCTCTGGGTCTACTGGGTCTACTTGGTCTACTGTGTCTACTGGGTCTACTGGGGGTCTCTTGGTCTATTGGGTTTATTGGGTCTACTGGGTCTACTTTGAGTCTACTGCGTCTACTGGGGGTCTACGAGATCTACTGGGTCTACTTGGTCTACTTGGGGTCTATTTTGGGTCTGTTGGGTCTTCTGGGTGTCTCTGGGTCTACTGGGTCTACTTGGGGTATACTGGGGGTCTACTGGGTCTACTTGGTCTATTGGGTCTGCTAGGTCTACTGGGGGTCTACTTGGGGTCTACTGGGGTCTATTTGGGGTCTAGGTCTACTGGGGGTCTCTGGGTCTACTGGGTCTACGTGGGGTCTACTGGGGGTCTACTGAGTCTATTTGGGTCTATTGGGACTACTAGGTTTACTTGGGGTCTACTTGGGGTCTACTGGGTCTACTGGGTCTACTGTGTCTACAGGGTCTCTGGGTCTACTGGGTCTATTGGGTCTAAAGGGTCTACTGGGGGTCTCTGGGTCTACTGAGTCTACTGTGTCTAGTGGGTCTACTGTGTCTACTTGGTCTACTGGGTCTATTGGGTCTACTGGGTCTACTGGGGGTCTCTGGGTCTATGTAACAAGCTGGGGGAAATTACTCCTTTTATTTCTATAAAAGGAATATAATAATATGTGAACTTTTGTTATAGGCCAAACATACGAGGCACCATTGATCGAACCCCTGGTTGGTATGCAACTTGAGGTATTTGGGTTAATGCGTGTTCGGGGTTTTGTGTAGCGCCGTATAAAACCAAAGGAATGTTGTTCTGAGGTTGAGATTTGCGTTGTGGGTGCTGAGGAGAGTACTGCTTCTGGTGGGTGTGAACCGGCGGACAGATAAGCCAGCTTTGAGGCTGTCGTGTCAACCCGTAGCTCGGGTAGTGGTCCGGCGGGTGTTTGAGGCCCTCCAGCAACGCAAATCCTCCCGGGAATCTCGGACCTGAGGATAAGCGGTGTCGAAGCCAAAGGCATTGTGAGTAACTTTAAAGTAATTTTAAAGTAATTTTAATGCGATTTATGGCTCGCTCATCAAATGCCCCATTGTTCTAATAAACGCAACCAGTTATTAATTGTTGATTAAGTTCATCCAGAATCTTTCGTTGTAAAGGCCTAGGCTGTGGATAACTGAATATTGTTCGTGTAATCTTTTGTGAACTTTGTAAAGGCGTAGCTTTCCCGTTATTAAACGATAGTATTGTAGTAAAGGGTTCAATGGTAACATTTGCAGGAGTTCCCGTGACGTTACCTTACTGTGGGTCAAACCGACCTGGGGTGTGGTCGGGGTCACCGCAACATCCAGCGGGGCCGACTCGTGTGGGTCTACCTATTGTGACGGTGGTGTGCCGGTCTACTTCTCTGCTGGGTTTTGTGCAAGTTGGCAGAGTCCACGCAACGATACTTGTTTTATATTAAAGTTGATTGTATACTTATTTGTATTAAATCACTGTTGTACTGGTAGCTATAGTATCAGCCCTTTGATAACAAAATGGAGCTTGTGAAACTATGAGATTGTTTGGAGCAAAACGAATGGGTATTTCTATTAAATTATTTATCTTTTGTTGGATTTCTAAATCTGTTGTCACTGCTTTCCGTTCTTGTGTTTGAATTGTCTGTCAGTATTGGTCTGAGTGGAGTGGCGCAAGGTTCCGCTCTGCGACAGTCTAGTGGGTCTGCTGGGTCTAGTGGGTCTACTTTGAGTCTACTGGGTCTACTGGGTCTATCTGGGTCTACTAGGTTTACTGGGGGTCTACTTGGGGTCTACTGGGGGTTTACTGGGTCTACTGGGGTCTACTTGGGGTCTACTTGAGGTCTACTGGGGGTCTCTGGGTCTACTGGGTCTACGTGGGGTCTACTGTGGGTCTACTGGGTCTATCTGGGTCTATTTGGGTCTACTAGGTTTGCTGGGGGTCTACTTGGTCTACTGGGTCTCTGGGTCTACTGGGTCTGTTGGGTCTACTGAGTCTACTGGGGGTCTCTAGGTCTACTGGGTCTACTGTGTATACTGGGTCTACTGTGTGTACTTGGTCTACTGGGTCTATTGGGTCTACTGGGTCTACTGGGTCTACTGGGTCTACTGTGTCTATTGGGTCTACTGGGTCTACTGTACTGGGGATTCTGGATCTACTGGGTCTACTGTGTCTACTGGGTCTACTGGGTCTACTGGGTCTACTGGGGTCTACTTAGGGTCTACTGGGGGTCTCTGGGTCTAATGGGTCTACTGGGTCTACTTTAAGTCTACTGGGGTACTTGGGGTCTACAAGTTCTACTGGGTTTACTTGGTCTACTTGGGGTCTACTGGGTCTTCTGGGGGGTATCTGGGTCTACTGGGTCTTCATGGGGTCTACTGGGTCTATCTGGGTCTATTAGGTTTACTTGGTGTCTACTTGGGGTCTACTGGGGGTCTACTGGGTTTACTGGGTCTACTGGGTCTACTGGTTCTACTGGGGTCTACTGGGGTCCACTGGGGGTCTACTGGGGTCTACTTGGGGTCCACTGGGGGTCTACTGGGTCTACTGGGTCTACTGGGTCTAATGGGTCTACTGGGCTCTACTTAGGGTCTACTGGGGGTCTCTGGGTCTACTGGATCTACTGGGTCTACTTTGAGTCTACTGGGTCTACTTGGGGTCTACAAGTTCTACTGGGTTTACTTGGTCAACTTGGGGTCTACTTTGGGTCTACTGGGTCTTCTGGGGGGGTATCTGGGTCTACTGGGTCTACATGGGGTCTACTGGGTCTATTGGGTCTACTAGGTCTACTTGGTCTACTGTGTCTACTGGGTCTATTGGGTCTACTGGGTCTGCTGGGGATTCTGGATCTACTGGGTCTACTGGGTCTACTGGGTCTACTGTGTTTACTGTGTCTACTGGGTCTACTGGGGATCTACTTGGGGATCTACTGGGTCTTCTGGGGTCTCTGGGTCTACTGGGTCTACTTGGTGTAATGTGTCTACTGGGTCTTCTGGGGGTCTCTGGGTCTACTGGGTCTACTTTGAGTCTACATGGTCTACTGGGGGTCTACGAATTCTACTGGGTCAAATTGGTCTACTTGGGGTCTATTTGGGGTCTACTGGGTCTTCTGGGTGTCTCTGGGTCTACTGGGTCTACTGGGTCTACTTGGGGTCTACTGGGGGTCTACTGGGTCTCCTTGGTCTATTGGGTCTACTAGGTCTACTTGGGGTCTACTTGGGGTCTACTGGGGGTCTACTGGTCTACTGGGTCCACTGTGTCTATTGGGTCTACTGGGTCTACTGGGTCTGCTGGGGATTCTGGATCTACTGGGTCTACTGTGTCTACTGGGTCTACTGGGTCTACTGGGGTCTACTTAGGGTCTACTGGGGGTCTCTGGGTCTACTCGGTCTACTGGGTCTACTTTGAGTCTACTGGGTCTACTTGGGGTCTACAAGTTCTACTGGGTTTACTTGGTCTACTTGGGGTCTACTTTGGGTCTACTGGGTCTTCTGGGGGGTATCTGGGTCTACTGGGTCTTCATGGGGTCTACTGGATCTATCTGGGTCTATTGGGTCTACTAGGTTTACTTGGGGTCTATTTGGGGTCTACTGGGGGTCTACTGGGTTTACTGGGTCTACTGGGTCTACTTTGAGTCTATTGGGTCTACTTGGGGTCTACAAGTTCTACTGGGTTTACTTGGTCAACTTGGGGTCTACTTTGGGTCTACTGGGTCTTCTGGGGGGTATCTGGGTCTACTGGGTCTACATGGGGTCTACTGGGTCTATTGGGTCTACTAGGTTTACTGGGGTCTATTTGGGGTCTACTGGGGGTCTACTGGGTTTACTGGGTCTACTGTGTCTACTTGGTCTACTGTGTCTACTGGGTCTATTGGGTCTACTGGGTCTACTGGGGGTCTCTGGGTCTACTGGGTCTGCTGGGTCTACTGGGTCTACTTTGAGTCTACTGGGTCTACTGGGTCTACTGTGTTTACTGTGTCTACTGGGTCTACTTGGTCTACTTGGGGTCTACTTTGGGTCTACTGGGTCTTCTGGGGGGTATCTGGGTCTACTGGGTCTTCATGGGGTCTACTGGATCTATCTGGGTCTATTGGGTCTACTAGGTTTACTTGGGGTCTATTTGGGGTCTACTGGGGGTCTACTGGGTTTACTGGGTCTACTGGGTCTACTTTGAGTCTATTGGGTCTACTTGGGGTCTACAAGTTCTACTGGGTTTACTTGGTCAACTTGGGGTCTACTTTGGGTCTACTGGGTCTTCTGGGGGGTATCTGGGTCTACTGGGTCTACATGGGGTCTACTGGGTCTATTGGGTCTACTAGGTTTACTGGGGTCTATTTGGGGTCTACTGGGGGTCTACTGGGTTTACTGGGTCTACTGTGTCTACTTGGTCTACTGTGTCTACTGGGTCTATTGGGTCTACTGGGTCTACTGGGGGTCTCTGGGTCTACTGGGTCTGCTGGGTCTACTGGGTCTACTTTGAGTCTACTGGGTCTACTGGGTCTACTGTGTTTACTGTGTCTACTGGGTCTACTGGGGATCTACTTGGGGATCTACTGGGTCTTCTGGGGTCTCTGGGTCTACTGGGTCTACTTGGTGTAATGTGTCTACTGGGTCTTCTGGGGGTCTCTGGGTCTACTGGGTCTACTTTGAGTCTACATGGTCTACTGGGGGTCTACGAATTCTACTGGGTCTACTTGGTCTACTTGGGGTCTATTTGGGGTCTACTGGGTCTTCTGGGTGTCTCTGGGTCTACTGGGTCTCTGGGTCTACTGGGTCTCTGGGTCTACTGGGTCTACTGGGGGTCTACTGGGTCTACTTGGTCTATTGGGTCTACGGGGTCTACTTGGGGTCTACTGGGTCTACTGGGGTCTACTTGGGGTCTACTGGAGGTCTACTGGGAGTTTACTGGGGGTCTACTTGGGGTCTCTTGGTCTACTGGGTCTTGTGGGTCTATCTGGGTCTATTGGGTCTACTAGGTTTACTGGGGGTCTACTTCGGGTCTACTGGGGATCTACTGGGTCTACTGGGTCTACTGGGGTCTACTGGGGTCCACAGGGGTTGTACTGGGGTCTACTTTGGGTCCACTGGGGGTCTCTGGGTCTACTGGGTCTACTGGGGGTCTCTGGGTCTACTGGGTCTACTGTGTCTACTGGGTCTACTGGGTCTACTTGGTCTACTGGGGGTCTCTGGGTCTACTGGGTCTGCTGGGTATACTGGGTCTACTTTGAGTCTACTGGGTCTACTGGGTATACTGTGTCTACTGTGTCTACTGGGTCTACTGGGTCTACTGGGGATCTACTGGGTCTACTTGGGGATCTACTTGTGTCTACTGTGTCTACTGGGTCTACTGGGTCTACTGGGTCTATTGGGTCTACTTGGTCTACTGGGGGTCTCTGGGTCTACTGGGTCTGCTGGGTATACTGGGTCTACTTTGAGTCTATTGGGTCTACTGGGTCTACTGTGTCTACTGGGTCTACTGGGTCTACTGGGTCTACTAGGTCTGCTGGGTCTACTGGGGTCTTCTTAGGGTCTACTGGGGGTCTCTGGGTCTACTGGGTCTACTGGGTCTACTGGGTCTACTTGGGGTCTACTTTGGGTCTACTGGGTCTTCTGGGGGGGTATCTGGGTCTACTGGGTCTACATGGGGTCTACTGGGTCTATCTGGGTCTACTAGGTTTACTGGAGGTCTACTTGGGGTCTACTGAGGGTCAACTGGGTTTACTGGGTCTACTGTGTCTACTTGGTCTACTGCGTCTACTGGGTCTATTGGGTCTACTGGGTCTACAGGGGGTCTCTGGGTCTACTGGGTCTACTGTGTCTACTGGGTCTACTGTGTCTACTGGGTCTACTGGTCTACTGGGTCTATTGGGTCTACTGGGTCTACTGGGGGTCTCTGGGTCTACTGGGTCTACTTTGAGTCTACTGGGTCTACTGGGTCTACTGTGTCTACTGTGTCTACTGGGTCTACTGGGGATCTACTGTGTCTACTGGGTCTACTTTGGGATCTACTGGGTCTTCTAGGGTCTCTGGGTCTACTGGGTCTACGTGGTCTACTGTGTCTACTGGGGGTCTAGTGGGTTTACTTTGAGTCTGCTTGGTCTACTGGGAGCCTACGAGTTCTACTGGGTCTACTTGGTCTACTTGGGGTCTATTTGGGGTCTACTGGGTCTTCTGGGTGTCTCTGGGTCTACTGGGGGTCTACTGGGTCTACTTGGGGTCTACTGGGGGTCTACTGGGGGTCTACTGGGGGTCTCTGGGTCTACTGGGTCTTCTGGGTCTATCTGGGTCTATTGGGTCTACTAGGTTTACTGGGGGTCTACTTCGGGTCTACTGGGGGTCTACTGGGTCTACTTGGGGTCTACTGGGGTCTTCTGGGTCTATCTGGGTCTATTGGGTCTACTAGGTTTACTGGGGGTCTACTTCGGATCTACTGGGGGTCTACTGGGGGTCTACTGGGTCTACAGGGTCTACTGGGTCTACCGGGTCTACTGGGGTCTACTGGGGTCCACTGGAGGTCTACTGGGGTCTACTTGGGGTCCACTGGGAGTCTCTGGGACTACTGGGTCTACTGGGTCTACTTGGGGTCTCTGGGTCTACTGGGTCTACTGTGTCGACTGGGTCTACTGGGTCTATTGGGTCTACTGGGTCTACTGGGGGTCACTGGGTGTACTGGTCTGCTGGGTATACTGGGTCTACTTTGAGTCTACTGGGTCTACTGTGTCTACTGTGTCTACTGGGTCTACTGGGTCTATTGGGGATCTACTGGGTCTACTGGGTCTACTTGGGGATCAACTGGGTCTTCTGGGGTCTCTGGGTCTACTGGGTCTACTTGGTCTACTGTGTGTACTGGGTCTATTGGGGGTCTCTGGGTCTACTGGGTCTACTTTGAGTCTACTTTGTCTAATGGGGGTCTGCGAGTTCTACTGGGTCTATTTGGTCTACTTGGGGTCTATTTGGGGTCTACTTGGTCTTCTGGGTGTCTCTGGGTGTACTGGGTCAACTTTGATTCAACTTGGTCTACTGGGAGTCTACTTGGGGTCTACTGGGTCTTCTGGGGGGTATCTGGATCTACTGGGTCTAAATGGGGTCTACTAGGTATCTACTGGGTCTATCTTGGTCTATTGGGTCTAGTTTTACTGGGGGTCTACTTGGGGTCTACTGGGTCTACTTTGTCTACTGGGTCTACTGTGTCTACTGGGTCTACTTGGGGTCTACTGGGGGTCTACTGGGTCTCCTTGGTCTATTGGGTCTACTAGGTCTTCTTGGGGACTACTTGGGGTCTACTTGGGGTCTACTGTGTCTACTGTGTCTACTGGGTCTACTGTGTCTATTGGGTCTACTGGGTCTACTGTACTGGGGGTTCTGGATATACTGGGTCTACTGTGTCTACTGGGTCTACTGGGTCAACTGGGTCTACTAGGTTTACTGGGGGTCTACTGGGGGTCAACTGGGGGTCTACTGGGGGTCCAGTAGGGGTCTCTGGGTCTACTGGGTCTACTGGGTCTACTGGGGGTCTCTGGGTCTACTGGGTCTACTGTGTCTACTGGGGGTCCACTGGGGGTCTCTGGGTCTACTGGGTCTACTGGGGGTCTCTAGGTCTACTGGGTCTACTGGGTCTACTGTGTCTACTGGGTCTACATTGAGTCTACTGGGTGTACTGGGTATACTGTGTCTACTGTGTCTACTGGGTCTACTGGGGATCTACTGGGTCTACTTGGGGATATACTTGGGTCTACTGTGTCTACTGGGTCTAATGGGTTTACTGGGTCTACTGGGTCTATTGGGTCTACTTGGTCTACTGGGGGTCTCTGGGTCTACTGGGTCTACTGTGTCTACTGGGTCAACTTTGATTCAACTTGGTCTACTAGGGGTCTACGAGTTCTACTGGGTCTACTTGGTCTACTTGGGGTCTATTTGGGGTCTTCTGGGTCTTCTGGGTGTCTCTGGGTCTTCTGGGTGTCTCTGGGTCTACTGGGTCTACTTGGTCTATTGGGTCTACTAGGTCTACTTGGGGTCTACTTGGGGTCTACTTGGGTTCTACTAGGTCTACTGGGGTCTACGGGGTCTACTGTGGGTCTACTGGGTCTACTGGGTCTATCTGGGTCTATTGGGTCTACTAGGTTTACTGGGGGTCTACTCCGGGTCCACTGGGGGTCTCTGGGTTACTGGGTCTACTTTGAGTCTACTGGGTCTACTTGGGGTCTACGAGTTCTACTGGGTTTACTTGGTCTACTTGGGGTCTACTTGGGGTCTACTGGGTCTTCTGGGGTTATCTGGGTCTACTGGGTCTACTTGGGGTCTACTAGGGATCTACTGGGTCTAGCTTGGTCTATTGGGTCTAGTTTTACTGGGGGTCTACTTGGGGGTCTACAGGGGGTCTACTGGGTCTACTGGGTCTACTGTGTCTACTGGGTCTACTTGGGGTCTACTGGGGGTTTACTGGGTCTCCTTCGTCTATTGGGTCTACTAGGTCTTCTTGGGGTCTACTTGGGGTCTACTAGGGGTCTACTGTGTCTACTGTGTCTACTGGGTCTACTGTGTCTATTGGGTCTATATGGGGTCTATCTGGGTCTACTAGGTTTACTGGGGGTCTACTTGGGGTCTATTGGTAGCCTACTGGGTTTACTGGGTCTACTGTGTCTACTTGGTCCACTGTGTCTACTGGGTCTATTGGGTCTAGTGGGTCTACAGGGGGTCTCTGGGTCTACTGGGTCTACTGTGTCTACTGGGTCTACTGTGTCTACTGGGTCTATTGGGTCTACTGGGTCAACTGGGGGTCTCTGGGTCTACTGGGTCTACTGTGTCTACTTTGAGTCTACTGGGTCTACTGGGTCTACTGTGTCTACTGTGTCTACTGGGTCTAGTGGGGATCTACTGGGTCTACTGGGTCTACTTGGGGATCTACTGGGTCTTCTAGGGTCTCTGGATCTACTGGGTCTATTTGGTCTACTGTGTCTACTGGGGGTCTGCTGGGTCTACTGGGTCTACTTGGTCTACTGGGGTCTACGATTTCTACTGTGTCTACTTGTGGTCTATTTTGTGTCTACTGGGTCTTCTGGGTGTCTGTGGGTCTACTGGGTCTACTTATTATTATTATTATTATTATTGTTTGGTTTGTTTCAGAAATAAAAACATCACAGCCTCATGGAGGCTGAATTAAGTTTTATTTTTACAATATTAATAAGAGTAACAAATAAAAAAGATAAAAGTTAGAGAATTTAAAACAACAACAAAACGAAAAAACCAAATTGTAAACCAAAACAACATTGACGATTTACAAACATACATGAAAATCAATGACCAGAACTCAGACATGGACAACAATGACAGCAACACAGACACGGACAACAAAGACAGCAACTCAGACATGGACAACAGAGAAAGTGACACAAAGAAGGATGTCAATGAAAGTTATAAAGAAAACAATGTTAAAAACACAAAAAGGTAAAACCATGCACAGTATAAAAAAATGGAAGCTGGGAAAACACTTTACAAAATTAACTGTTATTTGCGTTCCATAGCCTACAGAGATAAGGTACAGGACTGTTTTTATACCGGTTAGTTTTGCAGCGAGGAATGGAGAGGTGATTACTGTTTCTTAATTTATGACTATGAGATTGTGTTCTTTGTTCAGGAAGCCATTTGGGGCCACTTGGGGTCTACTGGGGGTCTACTGGGTCTTCTTGGTCTATTGGGTCTATGGGGTCTACTTGGGGTCTTCTGGGTCTACAGGGGTCTACTTGGGGTCTACTTCGGGGCTACTGGGGGCCTACTGGGGGTCTACTGGGTCTTCTGGGTCTATCTGGGTCTATTGGGTATACTAGGTTTACTGGGGGTCTACTGGGGGTCAACTGGGGGTCTACTGGGTCTACTGGGTCTACTGGGTCTACTGGGTCTACTAGGTCTACTGGGTCTACTGGGGTCTACTGGGGTCTACTGGGGGTCTACTGGGGTCTACTTGGGGTCCACTGGGGGTCTCTGGGTCTATTGGGTCTACTTTGTCTACTGGGTCTACTGTGTCTACTGGGTCTACTTGGGGTCTACTGGGGGTCTACTGGGTCTCCTTGGTCTATTGGGTCTACTAGGTCTTCTTGGGGACTACTTGGGGTCTACTTGGGGTCTACTGTGTCTACTGTGTCTACTTTGTCTACTGGGTCTACTGTGTCTACTGGGTCTACTTGGGGTCTACTGGGGGTCTACTGGGTCTCCTTGGTCTATTGGGTCTACTAGGTCTTCTTGGGGACTACTTGGGGTCTACTTGGGGTCTACTGTGTCTACTGTGTCTACTGTGTCTATTGGGTCTACTGGGTCTACTGTACTGGGGGTTCTGGATATACTGGGTCTACTGTGTCTACTGGGTCTACTGGGTCAACTGGGTCTACTAGGTTTACTGGGGGTCTACTGGGGGTCAACTGGGGGTCTACTGGGGGTCCAGTGGGGGTCTCTGGGTCTACTGGGTCTACTGGGGGTCTCTGGGTCTACTGGGTCTACTGTGTCTACTGGGGGTCCACTGGGGGTCTCTGGGTCTACTGGGTCTACTGGGGGTCTCTAGGTCTACTGGGTCTACTGGGTCTACTGTGTCTACTGGGTCTACATTGAGTCTACTGGGTGTACTGGGTATACTGTGTCTACTGTGTCTACTGGGTCTACTGGGGATCTACTGGGTCTACTTGGGGATATACTTGGGTCTACTGTGTCTACTGGGTCTAATGGGTTTACTGGGTCTACTGGGTCTATTGGGTCTACTTGGTCTACTGGGGGTCTCTGGGTCTACTGGGTCTACTGTGTCTACTGGGTCAACTTTGATTCAACTTGGTCTACTAGGGGTCTACGAGTTCTACTGGGTCTACTTGGTCTACTTGGGGTCTATTTGGGGTCTTCTGGGTCTTCTGGGTGTCTCTGGGTCCTCTGGGTGTCTCTGGGTCTACTGGGTCTACTGGGTCTATTGGGTCTACTAGGTCTACTTGGGGTCTACTTGGGGTCTACTTGGGTTCTACTAGGTCTACTGGGGTCTACGGGGTCTACTGTGGGTCTACTGGGTCTACTGGGTCTATCTGGGTCTATTGGGTCTACTAGGTTTACTGGGGGTCTACTCCGGGTCCACTGGGGGTCTCTGGGTTACTGGGTCTACTTTGAGTCTACTGGGTCTACTTGGGGTCTACGAGTTCTACTGGGTTTACTTGGTCTTCTTGGGGTCTACTTGGGGTCTACTGGGTCTTCTGGGGTTATCTGGGTCTACTGGGTCTACTTGGGGTCCACTGGGGGTCTCTGGGTCTATTGGGTCTACTGGGGGTCTACTTGGGGTCCACTGGGGGTCTACTGAGTCTATTGGGTCTACTGGGTCTACTGGGTCTATCTGGGTCTATTGGGTCTACTAGGTTTACTGGGGGTCTACTCCGGGTCCACTGGGGGTTCTCTGGGTTACTGGGTCTGCTTTGAGTCTACTGGGTCTACTTGGGGTCTACGAGTTCTACTGGGTTTACTTGGTCTACTTGGGGTCTACTTGGGGTCTACTGGGTCTTCTGGGGGGTATCTGGATCTACTGGGTCTAAATGGGGTCTACTAGGAATCTACTGGGTCTATCTTGGTATATTGGGTCTAGTTTTACTGGGGGTCTACTTGGGGGTCTACAGGGGGTCTACTGGGTCTACTGGGTCTACTGTGTCTACTGGGTCTACTTGGGGTCTACTGGGGGTTTACTGGGTCTCCTTCGTCTATTGGGTCTACTAGGTCTTCTTGGGGTCTACTTGGGGTCTACTAGGGGTCTACTGTGTCTACTGTGTCTACTGGGTCTACTGTGTCTATTGGGTCTATATGGGGTCTATCTGGGTCTACTAGGTTTACTGGGGGTCTACTTGGGGTCTATTGGTGGCCTACTGGGTTTACTGGGTCTACTGTGTCTACTTGGTCCACTGTGTCTACTGGGTCTATTGGGTCTAGTGGGTCTACAGGGGGTCTCTGGGTCTACTGGGTCTACTGTGTCTACTGGGTCTACTGTGTCTACTGGGTCTATTGGGTCTACTGGGTCAACTGGGGGTCTCTGGGTCTACTGGGTCTACTGTGTCTACTTTGAGTCTACTGGGTCTACTGGGTCTACTGTGTCTACTGTGTCTACTGGGTCTAGTGGGGATCTACTGGGTCTACTGGGTCTACTTGGGGATCTACTGGGTCTTCTAGGGTCTCTGGATCTACTGGGTCTATTTGGTCTACTGTGTCTACTGGGGGTCTGCTGGGTCTACTTTGAGTCTACTTGGTCTACTGGGGGTCTACGATTTCTACTGGGTCTACTTGGGGTCTATTTGGGGTCTACTGGGTCTTCTGGGTGTCTGTGGGTCTACTGGGTCTACTTATTATTATTATTATTATTATTGTTTGGTTTGTTTCAGAAATAAACATCACAGCCTCATGGAGGCTGAATTAAGTTTTATTTTTACAATATTAATAAGAGTAACAAATAAAAAAGATAAAAGTTAGAGAATTTAAAACAACAACAAAACGAAAAAACCAAATTGTAAACCAAAACAACATTGACGATTTACAAACATACATGAAAATCAATGACCAGAACTCAGACATGGACAACAATGACAGCAACACAGACACGGACAACAAAGACAGCAACTCAGACATGGACAACAGAGAAAGTGACACAAAGAAGGATGTCAATGAAAGTTATAAAGAAAACAATGTTAAAAACACAAAAAGGTAAAACCATGCACAGTATAAAAAATGGAAGCTGGGAAAACACTTTACAAAATTAACTGTTATTTATGCTCCATAGCCTACAGAGATAAGGTACAGGACTGTTTTTATACCGGTTAGTTTTGCAGCGAGGAATGGAGAGGTGATTACTGTTTCTTAATTTATGACTATGAGATTGTGTTCTTTGTTCAGGAAGCCATTTGGGGCCACTTGGGGTCTACTGGGGTCTACTGGGTCTTCTTGGTCTATTGGGTCTATGGGGTCTACTGGGGGTGTTCTGGGTCTACTGGGTCTACTTGGGGTCTACTGGGTCTACTGGGTCTACTGGGTCTACTGGGTCTTCTGGGTCTATCTGGGTCTATTGGGTATACTAGGTTTACTGGGGGTCTACTGGGTCAACTGGGGGTCTACTGGGTCTACTGGGTTTACTGGGTCTACTGGGTCTACTGGGTCTACTGGGGTCAACTGGGGTCCACTCGGGGGTCTACTGGGGTCTACTTGGGGTCCACTGGGGGTCTCTGGGTCTACTGGGTCTACTGGGTCTGATTCAACTGTGTCTACTGGGTCTACTTGGGGTCTACTGGGGTCTACTGGGGGGATCTCCTTGGTCTATTGGGTCTACTAGGTCTTCTTGGGGACTACTTGGGGTCTACTTGGGGTCTACTGTGTCTACTGGGTCTACTTTGTCTACTGGGTCTACTGTGTCTACTGGGTCTACTTGGGGTCTACTGGGGGTCTACTGGGTCTCCTTGGTCTATTGGGTCTACTAGGTCTTCTTGGGGACTACTTGGGGTCTACTTGGGGTCTACTGTGTCTACTGTGTCTACTGTGTCTATTGGGTCTACTGGGTCTACTGTACTGGGGGTTCTGGATATACTGGGTCTACTGTGTCTACTGGGTCTACTGGGTCAACTGGGTCTACTAGGTTTACTGGGGGTCTACTGGGGGTCAACTGGGGGTCTACTGGGGGTCCAGTGGGGGTCTCTGGGTCTACTGGGTCTACTGGGTCTACTGGGGGTCTCTGGGTCTACTGGGTCTACTGTGTCTACTGGGGGTCCACTGGGGGTCTCTGGGTCTACTGGGTCTACTGGGGGTCTCTAGGTCTACTGGGTCTACTGGGTCTACTGTGTCTACTGGGTCTACATTGAGTCTACTGGGTGTACTGGGTATACTGTGTCTACTGTGTCTACTGGGTCTACTGGGGATCTACTGGGTCTACTTGGGGATATACTTGGGTCTACTGTGTCTACTGGGTCTAATGGGTTTACTGGGTCTACTGGGTCTATTGGGTCTACTTGGTCTACTGGGGGTCTCTGGGTCTACTGGGTCTACTGTGTCTACTGGGTCAACTTTGATTCAACTTGGTCTACTAGGGGTCTACGAGTTCTACTGGGTCTACTTGGTCTACTTGGGGTCTATTTGGGGTCTTCTGGGTCTTCTGGGTGTCTCTGGGTCCTCTGGGTGTCTCTGGGTCTACTGGGTCTACTTGGTCTATTGGGTCTACTAGGTCTACTTGGGGTCTACTTGGGGTCTACTTGGGTTCTACTAGGTCTACTGGGGTCTACGGGGTCTACTGTGGGTCTACTGGGTCTACTGGGTCTATCTGGGTCTATTGGGTCTACTAGGTTTACTGGGGGTCTACTCCGGGTCCACTGGGGGTCTCTGGGTTACTGGGTCTACTTTGAGTCTACTGGGTCTACTTGGGGTCTACGAGTTCTACTGGGTTTACTTGGTCTTCTTGGGGTCTACTTGGGGTCTACTGGGTCTTCTGGGGTTATCTGGGTCTACTGGGTCTACTTGGGGTCTACTAGGGATCTACTGGGTCTAGCTTGGTCTATTGGGTCTAGTTTTACTGGGGGTCTACTTGGGGGTCTACAGGGGGTCTACTGGGTCTACTGGGTCTACTGTGTCTACTGGGTCTACTTGGGGTCTACTGGGGGTTTACTGGGTCTCCTTCGTCTATTGGGTCTACTAGGTCTTCTTGGGGTCTACTTGGGGTCTACTAGGGGTCTACTGTGTCTACTCTGTCTACTGGGTCTACTGTGTCTATTGGGTCTATATGGGGTCTATCTGGGTCTACTAGGTTTACTGGGGGTCTACTTGGGGTCTATTGGTGGCCTACTGGGTTTACTGGGTCTACTGTGTCTACTTGGTCCACTGTGTCTACTGGGTCTATTGGGTCTAGTGGGTCTACAGGGGGTCTCTGGGTCTACTGGGTCTACTGTGTCTACTGGGTCTACTGTGTCTACTGGGTCTATTGGGTCTACTGGGTCTACTGGGGGTCTCTGGGTCTACTGGGTCTACTGTGTCTACTTTGAGTCTACTGGGTCTACTGGGTCTACTGTGTCTACTGTGTCTACTGGGTCTAGTGGGGATCTACTGGGTCTACTGGGTCTACTTGGGGATCTACTGGGTCTTCTAGGGTCTCTGGATCTACTGGGTCTATTTGGTCTACTGTGTCTACTGGGGGTCTGCTGGGTCTACTTTGAGTCTACTTGGTCTACTGGGGGTCTACGATTTCTACTGGGTCTACTTGGGGTCTATTTGGGGTCTACTGGGTCTTCTGGGTGTCTGTGGGTCTACTGGGTCTACTTATTATTATTATTATTATTATTGTTTGGTTTGTTTCAGAAATAAAAACATCACAGCCTCATGGAGGCTGAATTAAGTTTTATTTTTACAATATTAATAAGAGTAACAAATAAAAAAGATAAAAGTTAGAGAATTTAAAACAACAACAAAACGAAAAAACCAAATTGTAAACCAAAACAACATTGACGATTTACAAACATACATGAAAATCAATGACCAGAACTCAGACATGGACAACAATGACAGCAACACAGACACGGACAACAAAGACAGCAACTCAGACATGGACAACAGAGAAAGTGACACAAAGAAGGATGTCAATGAAAGTTATAAAGAAAAACAATGTTAAAAACACAAAAAAGGTAAAACCATGCACAGTATAAAAAAATGGAAGCTGGGAAAACACTTTACAAAATTAACTGTTATTTGCGTTCCATAGCCTACAGAGATAAGGTACAGGACTGTTTTTATACCGGTTAGTTTTGCAGCGAGGAATGGAGAGGTGATTACTGTTTCTTAATTTATGACTATGAGATTGTGTTCTTTGTTCAGGAAGCCATTTGGGGCCACTTGGGGTCTACTGGGGGTCTACTGGGTCTTCTTGGTCTATTGGGTCTATGGGGTCTACTTGGGGTCTTCTGGGTCTACAGGGGTCTACTTGGGGTCTACTTCGGGGCTACTGGGGGCCTACTGGGGGTCTACTGGGTCTTCTGGGTCTATCTGGGTCTATTGGGTATACTAGGTTTACTGGGGGTCTACTGGGGGTCAACTGGGGGTCTACTGGGTCTACTGGGTCTACTGGGTCTACTAGGTCTACTGGGTCTACTGGGGTCTACTGGGGTCTACTGGGGGTCTACTGGGGTCTACTTGGGGTCCACTGGGGGTCTCTGGGTCTATTGGGTCTACTGGGGGTCTACTTGGGGTCCACTGGGGGTCTACTGAGTCTATTGGGTCTACTGGGTCTACTGGGTCTATCTGGGTCTATTGGGTCTACTAGGTTTACTGGGGGTCTACTCCGGGTCCACTGGGGGTTCTCTGGGTTACTGGGTCTGCTTTGAGTCTACTGGGTCTACTTGGGGTCTACGAGTTCTACTGGGTTTACTTGGTCTACTTGGGGTCTACTTGGGGTCTACTGGGTCTTCTGGGGGGTATCTGGATCTACTGGGTCTAAATGGGGTCTACTAGGAATCTACTGGGTCTATCTTGGTATATTGGGTCTAGTTTTACTGGGGGTCTACTTGGGGTCTACTGGGTCTACTGGGTCTACTTTGTCTACTGGGTCTACTGTGTCTACTGGGGGATCTACTGGGTCTTCTAGGGTCTCTGGATCTACTGGGTCTATTTGGTCTACTGTGTCTACTGGGGGTCTGCTGGGTCTACTTTGAGTCTACTTGGTCTACTGGGGGTCTACGATTTCTACTGGGTCTACTTGGGGTCTATTTGTGGTCTACTGGGTCTTCTGGGTGTCTGTGGGTCTACTGGGTCTACTTATTATTATTATTATTATTATTGTTTGGTTTGTTTCAGAAATAAAAACATCACAGCCTCATGGAGGCTGAATTAAGTTTTATTTTTACAATATTAATAAGAGTAACAAATAAAAAAGATAAAAGTTAGAGAATTAAAAACAACAACAAAACGAAAAAACCAAATTGTAAACCAAAACAACATTGACGATTTACAAACATACATGAAAATCAATGACCAGAACTCAGACATGGACAACAATGACAGCAACACAGACACGGACAACAAAGACAGCAACTCAGACATGGACAACAGAGAAAGTGACACAAAGAAGGATGTCAATGAAAGTTATAAAGAAAAACAATGTTAAAAACACAAAAAGGTAAAACCATGCACAGTATAAAAAATGGAAGCTGGGAAAACACTTTACAAAATTAACTGTTATTTGCGTTCCATAGCCTACAGAGATAAGGTACAGGACTGTTTTTATACCGGTTAGTTTTGCAGCGAGGAATGGAGAGGTGATTACTGTTTCTTAATTTATGACTATGAGATTGTGTTCTTTGTTCAGGAAGCCATTTGGGGCCACTTGGGGTCTACTGGGGGTCTACTGGGTCTTCTTGGTCTATTGGGTCTATGGGGTCTACTTGGGGTCTTCTGGGTCTACAGGGGTCTACTTGGGGTCTACTTCGGGCTACTGGGGGCCTACTGGGGTCTACTGGGTCTTCTGGGTCTATCTGGGTCTATTGGGTATACTAGGTTTACTGGGGGTCTACTGGGGGTCAACTGGGGGTCTACTGGGTCTACTGGGTCTACTGGGTCTACTAGGTCTACTGGGTCTACTGGGGTCTACTGGGGTCTACTGGGGGTCTACTGGGGTCTACTTGGGGTCCACTGGGGGTCTCTGGGTCTATTGGGTCTACGGGGTCTACTTGGGGTCCACTGGGGTCTACTGAGTCTATTGGGTCTACTGGGTCTACTGGGTCTATCTGGGTCTATTGGGTCTACTAGGTTTACTGGGGGTCTACTCCGGGTCCACTGGGGGTTCTCTGGGTTACTGGGTCTGCTTTGAGTCTACTGGGTCTACTTGGGGTCTACGAGTTCTACTGGGTTTACTTGGTCTACTTGGGGTCTACTTGGGGTCTACTGGGTCTTCTGGGGGGTATCTGGATCTACTGGGTCTAAATGGGGTCTACTAGGAATCTACTGGGTCTATCTTGGTATATTGGGTCTAGTTTTACTGGGGGTCTACTTGGGGTCTACTGGGTCTACTGGGTCTACTTTGTCTACTGGGTCTACTGTGTCTACTGGGTCTACTTGGGGTCTACTGAGGGTCTACTGGTCTCCTTGGTCTATTGGGTCTACTAGGTCTTGTTGGGGACTACTTGGGGTCTACTGGGGGTCTACTGTGTCTACTGTGTCTACTGGGTCTACTGTGTCTATTGGGTCTACTGGGTCTACTGTACTGGGGGTTCTGGATATACTGGGTCTACTGTGTCTACTGGGTCTACTGGGTCAACTGGGTCTACTAGGTTTACTGGGGGTCTACTGGGGGTCAACTGGGGGTCTACTGGGGGTCCAATGGGGGTCTCTGGGTCTACTGGGTCTACTGGGTCTACTGGGGGTCTCTGGGTCTACAGGGTCTACTGGGTCTACTGTGTCTACTGGGGGTCCACTGGGGGTCTCTGGGTCTACTGGGTCTACTGGGGGTCTCTGGGTCTACTGGGTCTACTGTGTCTACTGGGTCTACATTGAGTCTACTGGGTGTACTGGGTATACTGTGTCTACTGTGTCTACTGGGTCTACTGGGGATCTACTGGGTCTACTTGGGGATATACTTGGGTCTACCGTGTCTACTGGGTCTAATGGGTTTACTGGGTCTACTGGGTCTATTGGGTCTACTTGGTCTACTGGGGGTCTCTGGGTCTACTGGGTCTACTGTGTCTACTGGGTCAACTTTGATTCAACTTGGTCTACTAGGGGTCTACGAGTTCTACTGGGTCTACTTGGTCTACTTGGGGTCTATTTGGGGTCTTCTGGGTCTTCTGGGTGTCTCTGGGTCTTCTGGGTGTCTCTGGGTCTACTGGGTCTACTTTGAGTCTACTTGGTCTACTGGGGGCCTACGAGTTCTACTGGGTCTACTTGGGGTCTATTTGGGGTCTACTGGGTCTTCTGGGTGTCTCTGGGTCTACTGGGTCTCTGGGTCTACTGGGTCTACTTGGGGATCTACTGGGTCTTCTGGGGTATCTTGGTCTACTGGGTCTACTTGGTCTACTGTGTCTACTGGGTCTACTGGGGGTCTCTGGGTCTACTGGGTCTACTTTGAGTCTACTTGGTCTACTGGGGGCCTACGAGTTCTACTGGGTCTACTTGGGGTCTATTTGGGGTCTACTGGGTCTTCTGGGTGTCTCTGGGTCTACTGGGTCTCTGGGTCTACTGGGTCTACTTGGGGATCTACTGGGTCTTCTGGGGTCTCTGGGTCTACTTGGTGTTATGTGTCTACTGGGTCTTCTGGGGGTCTCTGGGTCTACTGGGTCTACTTTGAGTCTACATGGTCTACTGGGGGTCTACGAGTTCTACTGGGTCTACTTGGTCTACTTGGGGTCTATTTGGGGTCTACTGGGTCTTCTGGGTGTCTCTGGGTCTACTGGGTCTACTGGGTCTACTTGGGGTCTACTGGGGGTCTACTGGGTCTCCTTGGTCTATTGGGTCTACTAGGTCTACTTGGGGTCTACAAGGGGTCTACCGAGGGTCTACTGGGTGTACTGTGTCTACTGGGTCTACTGTGTCTATTGGGTCTACTGGGTCTACTGTACTGGGGGTTCTGGATCTACTGGGTCTACTGTGTGTACTGGATCTACTGGGTCTACTGGGTCTACTGGGTCTACTGAGGTCTACTTAGGGTCTACTGGAGGTCTCTGGGTCTACTGGGTCTACTGGATCTACTTTGAGTCTACTGGGTCTACTTGGGGTCTACAAGTTATACTGGGTTTACTTGGTCTACGTGGGGTCTACTTTGGGTCTACTGGCTCTTCTGGGGGGTATCTGAGTCTACTGGGTCTACATTGGGTCTATCTGGGTCTATTGGGTTTACTTGGTTTACTGGGGGTCTACTTGGGGTCTACTGGGGGTCTACTGGATTTACTGGGTCTACTGTGTCTACTTCGTCTACTGTGTCTACTGGGTCTATTGGGTCTACTGGGTCTACTGGGTCTGCAGGGGGTCTCTGGGTCTACTGGGTCTACTGGGTCTACTGTGTCTACTGTGTCTACTGGGTCTACTGGGTCTACTGGGTCTACTGGGTCTACCGGGTCTATTGGGTCTACTGGGTCTACTGGGAGTCTCTGGGTCTACTGGGTCTACTGGGGATCTACTGGGTCTACTGGGTCCACTGGGGATCTACTGGGTCTACTTGGGGATCTACTGGGTCTTCTAGGGTCTCTGGGTCTACTGGGTCTACTGGGTCTACTGTGTCTACTGGGGGTCTACTGGGTCTACTTTGAGTCTACTAGGTCTACTGGGGGTCTACGAGTTCTACTGGGTCTACTTGGTCTACTTGGGGTCTATTTTGGGTCTACTTGGTCTACTGGGGGACTACTTGGTCTATTGGGTCTATGTGGTCTACTTGGGGTCTACTGGGTCTACTTGGGTCTACTTGGGGTCTACTGGGGGTCTACTGGGGGTCTCTGGGTCTACTGGGTCTTCTGGGTCTATCTGGGTCTATTGGGTCTACTAGGTTTACTGGGGGTCTACTTCGGGTCTATTGGGGGTCTACTGGGTCTACTGGGTCTACTGGGTCTACTGGGGTGTACTGGGGTCCACTGGGGTCTACTGGGGTCTACTTGGGGTCAACTGGGGGTCTCTGGGTCTACTGGGTCTACTGGGTCTACTGGGGGTCTCTGGGTCTACTAGGTCTACTGTGTCCACAGGGTGTACTGTGTCTACTGGGTCTATTGGGTCTACTTGGTCTACTGGGGGTCGCTGGGTCTACTGGGTCTGCTGGGTCTACTGGGTCTACTTTGAGTCTACTGGGTCTACTGGGTCTACTGTGTCTACTGTGTCTACTGGGTCTACTGGGTCTACTGGGGATCTACTGGGTCTACTGGGTCTACTTGGGGATCTACTGGGTCTTCTGGGGTCTCTGGGTCTACTGGGTCTACTTGGTTTACTGTGTCTACTGGGTCTACTGGGGGTCTCTGGGTCTACTTTGTGTCTACTGGGTCTACTGGGTCTACTGGGTCTACTGGGTCTATTGGGTCTACTGGGTCTACTGGGAGTCTCTGGGTCTACTGGGTCTACTGGGTCTACTGGGTCTACTGGGGATCTACTGGGTCTACTGGGTCTACTTGGTCTACCTGGGGTCTATTTGGGGTCTACTGGGTCTTCTGGGTGTCTCTGGGTCTACTGGGTCTACTTGGGGTCTACTGGGGGTCTACTGGGTCTACTTGGTTTATTGGGTCTACTAGGTCTACTTGGGGTCTACTTGGTCTACTGGGGTCTACGGGGTCTACTGGGGGTCTACTGGGGGTCTCTGGGTCTACTGGGTCTACTGGGTCTATCTGGGTCTATTGGGTCTACGAGTTCTACTGGGTCTACGGGGTCTACTTGGGGTCTACTGGGTCTACTGTGGTCTACTTGGGGTCTACTTGGTTTACTGGGGGTCTACTTCGGGTCTACTGGGGGTCTACTGGGTCTACTGGGTCTACTGGGGTCTACTGAGGTCCACTGGGGGTCTACTGGGGGTCTCTGGGTCTACTGGGTCTTCTGGGACTATTGGGTCTACTAGGTTTACTGGGGGTCTACTTCGGGTCTACTGGGGGTCTACGGGGTCTACTGGGTCTACTGGGTCTACTGGGGTCTACTAAGGTCCACTGGGGGTCTACTGGGTCTACTGGGTCTACTGGGGGTCTCTGGGTCTACTGGGTCTACTGTGTTTACTGGGGATGATGGTTTCAGTATCCAAAGACAGCAAGTAATTCCATGGGACAAGTACTTTTTTATGAAAGAAAAAGCTTGTGGTTAATTAAAAACAAATAACTTTAAAACAGACTTGATAAAAAACCCATGAACTTGTTATTGATGATTGTCATTAATCTTTGGTACCGGTACCGAAGAAGGAGGGTTAGTGTACGCACGATCACTGTAGACAGTAGCACTAGCAGTCCTTCAATCACCCCGCAAAATAAACCCCCCAAAACAACAAACAAAATCAAGAAGAGAAAATCTTACATTAAACCATAAAATACTCTTTTTGTTCATCCAGAGTATCCTTAATTGGTCATTTTTGTTTGTAAACAACCTAAAATTTCCAAGGAACTGTGCTCCGTTGACCATGCTGTCGACAGAATTTGCGTGCGTACCAGCAACGACAATGTTGTAGATTACAGTGTGCGCGCACCAGGGATGAATAACCGCTTTTCCCGAGCATGCGCAGAAACGTCAAGTCTTTGGTCAAGGCGTTTGTAACTTGGTTTTGCATGTTATCGCGTAATTTCACCAATAGAGGGCGTTTACTCTCGCGCTATCGAATTGTTCTAAAACGCCCTCTAGCGTTCAATGTTTATTGCATTTATTGTCGCACGCAAAGTAACGTAATAAAAGACTACAAGCCTGTAAATTGGAAACGGTGTGTCGCACAATCGTGCGTTGTGTATCGTGATCGTTATGTGTTGAGCGTTTCGCGGCAACTATATTTTTGACTGGCCAGCCGGACCACTTGGCAAGGTGTTTCAGCTGGTCCGCCGCCGTTTCAACTGGCATTTGGCCAGCGGACCACCGCTAAGGTCGAACCCTGTATATACAAGAAGCATATAGATGAACTGGTATGACTTTTCTAGCCTTAGGTATTGAACATTATTTGACCTCAATCAACTACCAAATGCCAACATTGAACTCCCTGTTTTGGAAGTGGATCAACTATTTTGATGATTGCTCATGCACATATTGGTAAAGCCTTCCTTCAAACACTGTATCGTTTACTTACTTTTCCTTTTCAATATTCAAGCTTTAATAATTGTTAAGTTTTGACTTTTTAAGATAGGGCAATAGATTGGTTTTTGTCAGTGTAATGCTGTATTTAAAGGCAAAATTATAATGCTATATTTAAAGGCAAAATTATAAAGAAAGACACAATAAAAGTCACATGTGAAAGTCTACGGTGAATACAGTGTCTACTTGCTGAGAAAACAGGAAAAAACTGTCACAGTATTTTCACAAGACATCAAATCCATCCATGTTTAGAGAGGTGACAGCATGTACCAAAGGCAATGATAAATGGTAGTTATTTAAAAACTAAACATTAATAATTACCGTATTACGTCCATCAGCCATGTTCAAACAGTTTTTAGTGTGTGTTTTGTGCACTGGCTGTGCAAGTGGCACATGCACAAGTATTTATATGTTTTTTATTTTGAAACAGCATCATCTGTCAAAATTAATTCAGAGAAAAAAAAATCATTTTTTAAAATGTATTTTGGCAAAAATCCTGCCATGCAACTTTAAGTTAACATTTTAACTATAAATATCAACTACCAGCAAGTACAAAGTGCCTTACTTCTCCTCAAAACAGATTTAAAAAAAAAAAAAAAAAAAAAAAAAAGTGCTGAAACAATAAAATCATTACCTTGTGACGTCTAATTCTTGAATCAATCCTCAAAATCTCATTCAGCTTGATTGTCAAGTTAGATTACCCTGAAAAAAAGTAAAATATATACTTATTCAAGACAAAACACTTTTGATCTTCAACAAAGTCTATATTTTTCCATGGAAGTTGATTAATTTTTTCTGTTATGCATGTCTGCCATTACCCGACACACAATCTATTAGAAATATTTATTACGTATAATTACAGCTTATGGGCTGCACATCAACTAACTACTTTATGTCTGGCATTCAAGAGCTACATGTATACAGTGTTCAGTATTTAGAAAAGGTTAATCGTTTTAAAAATGATCAGTATGTAAAAAGAAGAAAGAAAACAAATTACGTTTGAGTGTAATAACATTCATATTGATCAGAGAGAAGATGAAAGATGTTGTAAATTAACATTCTGGAACTAAATTTATTCAGAATAATTTCCATCAAGTGATTCTTTAGGGAAAAGAGTATGCACAGAAAACCCCTTGGAGAATTGTGTTAGATTTCATCATTAAGACTATGGGGTTAATTGAACCTCTTGAACTTATTCACGCCCACGCTGCAGTAGTTTTAATACGTTGGCGATGTCCATAACAACTTGATCAAGTCTTGGGCAACAGAAATGTTTAGGCAATTTCAAAGAAAGGCCTTATATTCACTGTTTGGCGATTAAAGGGAAAAAGTAATTGAGGATAAATATCTCTTTTACCAAACTCTGACCTGAAAGTGACCAGCAGTTTCCATTTTTATGCATTAAGACCACCTTTTCTGATCATTTCAACATTAGGTGGATGATTACTACACATTGTTAACCTAGAGATATCATCCTTAGTGGCTACAATCTTTTAACATGTACCACTGTAAAGCTTTTTGGGGAGTGGGGACGGTTCACTAATTTTTGCTGCATTTTTCCCCCCAAATGAAATCAACAAAAACATGTAACCCAGTCAAATCTTCAAATTCTAACTGAACAATTAGGCGCGCGGTCCAAATAGAAACGGTTCGGCAACCGTCGAACGGTTGCCCCAAACGGTTCATTTTTGCAGTTTGAACCGTTTGGGAATCTGAAAGCAACCGTTTCACACCTTGTGCCACCCGTCTTAAGAAGCACGGTCGGACAAAAGAACTGATACTTGACTGTGGTCGTAGCTAACAAAGGAGCGTCAGCTGGTCTGGACATCAGTGCCCTGCTGCCGCTAATCCATTACTAATCCTTAACTAATCCTCCACGGCCACGGATGTCCAGAACAATGGATGATGTTTGGTGCAAAGCCGTCATTTTAGCTTTTATTTTTCAAGTGAGTTTCGTTTTTAAAATCTCAGAAATTTCTCCTTCGCGATCAAATTCAATTTATATTATAAGCCAACATTTGTTTTCGTTATTGGTTTCAACATACTGCTCATTGAAATAGACTGACTTTTATAAGGAATACATAGATTTCTGGCCTCATTATGCAATGTGCGCAATGCTCAAAATGAAAGTAAACGCCAAGCAATGCACAATATGTGGATACTACATTATCTGTGAAAATTGTTTGGATTGCTTGGCCTTTATTTTCAGAATTACGCACTATGCATTACGCACGACGAACATGTGAATTTCCGGCCCGAATCTTAACCTCTTTGGTTTCCAACAACAGTCGCATTTTCATGTTATTCTCTGCAGAGTTTCACTGCCGCCAAGTAGATAGATACCAAGTTCGTACCCCGCCTAGAAAATTGCTGTAAATACGTGCAATTGATCGCAATGTGCTTTCGTCGCTTGTGATGGCATTGGCGGTGGTGCTGGGGTTGAATGCATCAACAAGTTATGATCTCAGGCCATACTTGGTCGTTTTATATGATTTAAAGTACAATGTATAACAACATTTTGCAAGCGTTTTGGAAATAACCAAACGGAAAACAGTTGTAAAAGGTTTGTGTGTTTTAATTTTGAAATTAGTCGGAGCCCCTTCAACAGAAGCTATAATCCCCAAACAATGGACAGTAATCCGATTATAGCCCCTTTGTTCAGACTCCGGAGGACCAGGCAAGCTTAGCACATTGATAATCCTCCGAACCATTTGGGAAATGCTGTTGAACCGTTTCTCTCTTGAACCGTTTGGGAACCGTTCGACGGTTGCCGAACCGTTTCTATTTGGACCGCGCGCCTTACAAGATGCACAAAATGCTGTAGACAAATCAGAGAAACTACCACGTGCCCCCACTGCTGGGAAGGCACTGTTCGATACGATTCGCCCATTGTTGATTTTTTTCTCTTCATCACAGTCATTCTTGACC